>CM061920.1:273228736-273252765 GCA_031002005.1 Vandiemenella viatica
TTCAGCAACATGGAATAATAATCTCAAAAATAAACTTACTTTTGTGCCCGTAAGGTAACCATATTAAATGAGTTGTTTTCTGTATTTTGATTGTAAATACAGGATATGGCCAGTATTGGGAACAAATTTCAAGCTCTGTCATTAAGGTTGGCCAGGCAACAAAACTCTTATAGTATCTACCACTAACATATTCATTTCCAAGTGATTTTTTTTTAATAAAAAGAAAGAAAATAATATCTTAGTTCTCTATCTGCTGAGCTCTAAACATCAACATCTCTGTTTCAAATTTTGGTTAAATCCTTTCACTTTCAGCTAATGCTGCCAGTAACTGAAACAAAATTGAGCGATCTCGAACGAGACACTATAGATAATCAGTTATTTTAACAGCTTTACGAAGCACAGTGTCTCCCAAATTATAACAGGTAAGAAAATAACTGCCCCTTGTGGTGTGACAGTGTCACCCACAATGAATATAATTAAATTATTATTAATTATATTCATAATTCCTTTTTTTTTGTTATATTCAAATTTATTAATTATTTAGTCTTGCAACGTGTAATTAATTGTAAATAATGAGGGTTGTCTGGATAGGTTAAATGTATGTTTAAAACCAGGGCGGCCAAAGGTATATTTTATTGTAAATCAATTTTTCTGTAAACGCATGGCTCAGAAGGGCTGAATATCGAAGGCTAGAAACTGCCATTTCGGCGGTTGAGAGAGGAACAATGGAGCAAGCGAGGCGACTCGATGGCGCCGGGACAGCCCGGCTTGAGTCCCGTTCGAAATCGGGCGGTGACCTATCCCTACCCCGCTACTACCCCGAAGGCCACGTAGGAAACGCGCGAAGGAGGCGGCGAATGCGACGCATGATATTAAACACGTGACGACGGAAATGTGTAGATAGCCAATCCTGAACATTTATTGGGGTCTACAATACTAATTCCGTGGAGTTCTTTTACATGTGGCGAGCAACTAGCCGAGGAAGAAGAAGGAGCCATTTTAGAGATCACTTCTGTCCAAGACGAGCTGATGAACGGACGTGACTTCTGTCCAAGACGAGCTGATGAACGGACGTGACTTGGGTCCAAGACGAGCTGGTGAATAGACGTGTCAGCCCGGCACGCTCTCTGATGATCATTGTGGTTGATCATTTCTTGCTTTGGGAAAGCGAGATGTTGGCGTGCTTGCCATTATTCGGAAGTTATGCTAATAACGCGGTCGTAGCCGCTTATTTAGCTTCCATTGCTGCAGTGGCATTGTGTTTGTCGCTCACCATCACGGCGATGATTCTATGGTAATGTACCAGAAACGACGGTCACTATTCAGTGGATTTTAACAGACTTATGTGCCCTTAAGCGACGCCTGGGTTAAGACTCTGCTCCCGTCACTTAAATTCTGAGCTAGCTGAATTTATATTTCGATTCAATTTTTTTTCTTAAGCATCTTGCTGTTTGTTAATTCAATTTTGATGCTTTTCATTCACTTTATACGGCGCCCCCTGGGATTTTCCTTTGTACAGTAAAATGTTAGCTTCAATTTGATGGCCTGTGTTGCCATGTTATTTCAATGTTAACTTTGCTGTTTTTATTACTTGTTTGAGATATTTCATTCAGTTTTGTTTGCTTACTCCGGCGAATTGTAAACGTCGGGTATTGCTTGTTTTGCTGATCTAATTGTGTTTAACGTAACGTTAATTACTACCCGACCTTGTAAGGCCATAAGACTCAATAAATGAGGTTTTATTTTGTGTCTGAAATTCATGGTTCTAGTTAGTAACCTATTAGATCCCCTTTTAGCATCATTATTATATGTATTTTCCATTTTCAGGAATTATTTTAGATTTTAATAATTCCCCCCTCCCTTTTTTTGGCAACTCACGTTTTCTTAACGGTAGCCAACAAATGGGTCTCTTTACAATTGGCACCCAACGTTTCGGGCTTTTGCAAGTCGAAATTATTTTGAGAATTTCACAAGTCTAAAAAAATCCATGGATGTGACCTGTGTTGATTCATTTTATTATTTTAGAATAAATTTTATGTTGAAATTTGTTTGCTTTGTTTGCCATGCTTGATTTAAATCTAAATGTGTGATTTATTTCAATCAGTTGTTCAAGTATATTTTCGTTCACTTGCATCAAGCATGGTTAGTTTAAAATTAAAGATAGAGTCAGTGCTTTTGAAATTTTAATGCATGGTAAAAGTTAAGATTTTTCTTTATGCTGATTTTGCTCATGTGTTGAGGTATTTGTGTCGCATGAAACATCGTTGTTTTTCCTTGTTGTTTAATTTTGGATGGGTTTTATTTCATGTTGAAGGGATTTATGCGCGAAATTTGTTTAATGCTGTACTTTTCGAGTTAAATCGTGCCGGTTGTATTTTGTTTGTTGTCGATTGTTCAAATTGTTCGGAGTTGAAATTTTGTATCTTACGATCAAATCTATGAAGTTGAGGTCACGCACCATTAATAGGGCAGATCGATCAATTATTCATAACATTTCCGAGCAAACTAACGCGATGGATCAAGCACCGGAAGTACGCGAAATGCCGTTGGCGACGAACGAGTGTAATGATACTCCTAGTACGCGTAGCATCCATTCAAATGCATCATTAGATGGGGAACAGTTAGGGATTTTTCCAACCCCAGACAATGAAACCGTTCAAAATTCACCCATGCGGGCAGAAGTTGAAACACGTGCGTCGCAAATAACGGTAGAATTGCCGCCGGCGACCGCACAACCTCAAGAACAAAACCTAATACTTAACATGCTGGCAGAATTCAGTAGACAAATAAATAATAAATTAGATGCACAAAGTCAAAGTTCTGTCTCATTGAGGGAGGAGATAAGTAAACAAATAGCTTCGCAAAATCAGAAATTAGATGCACAAAGTCAAAATTCTGATTCATTGAGGGAGGACATAACTAAGCAAATAGGCTTCGCAAAATCAGAATTAGATGCACAAAGCCAAAGTTCCGTCTCATTAAGGGAGGAGTTAAGTCAAAAATTTGAATCACAAAGTGCTTTATTGAAGGGCATGGACGGGAAATTGTCCGTTTTTCGCGAGGAAATGACCCGTGAAATGAGTGCATTCAAATCGGAGATGCGAGCGAATGTTTCAGTGTTGGAGAGACGCACAGATACGATTCAGGCAACATTGCACTGCATTGCAGGAATCAAGCGCGGAAATCTCGAAGCGTTTGGACGCGACCGAAAAATCTGTCGAGCACGTGCGGCAAGAAAGCCACCAGAGTCTCGGTCAGATCTCGGAATTTGTCCACGAGATTAAGGATAATACTGAACGAAGCTTGCAGGCTGTAAATGCAAAGATGTCGGAGGTCACAAGTTCGGTTGAACAAGTACAAACGGCACAACAGGATTTGCAAGCGTCACAGCAAACACTCGTGCAGAACACTAACTCAAAGCTGGCGCAGTTGGAATCCAAGATGAAGGAAGTGGGTAATTCCAACGCTAGCGGGAGTATTGTTCACGCGAATTACGCACAGTACGCAGCAGCTAATATCGAGCTTAAGTTGCCACGTTTTGGGTCTCGCAAAGACGTAAATCCTAGGATTTATCTTACCGAAATGGAGCGGTATTTTGAAATCAAAGGAGTGCCTGATTCCATGAAGCTTGTGTTAGTCGAGGAATCATTTTCAGAAACAGACAGACTCTGGCTGAAAATTGCGTCCGAAACTAACTTATCTTACGCCGAGTTCAGAGTCCTGTTTCTTGAGACCTTCTGGTCGAAAAAGATCCAGAACCAGGCGAGGATAAAGCTGTACCAAGGAAGGTACATTCCCAAGTGGCATTATTCGATGGAAAGCTACGTGAAAACTTTGCTGGTGCAGTGTAGGCAATTCGACGACAAAATGACGGACGGAGAGTTCATAGAGATGGTGATCGCGCACTTTGGTCCACAAGTGCAGTCACTCATTAACCCCGTGGTCATTCGTACGATACCAGAACTGCTAGAAACCGTCGGTAACCTAGACAGAATCGGGAAAATGGCCGATAATCTGGCGAGACAAGACGCGGAACGAAACCATGGCGAAGCGCAAAGCGAGTCTAAGCGACCGCATGGCGGCAATAAAGCTTCCTATGCTGATGGACAGAATGGGAAATCTTCCAATCAAAATTCCGGCAATCGTAATGGAGGGAAGAAATGGAAGAACGGAAATGCACAATGGAAGGATGATAAAAATCATCAGCGGTCGGGAAACAACCGATCCGCGTATCCACAAGAATTTCCAGTGAACGCGATCTCGATTGAAAACGCGGAACCGGAAATATGTGCAAAGGCGACGGAGAAGAATGTGGGCGGCGTTAGCAACGCGTCTAATTCCCCGCCGTCACAATGAGATTTTTCGGGGGACGCTGCAAACGCCGACAGCATTTGCCTCGGCAGTTTGGAATATTGGCGCGGCGAAGGACCGGAAAATATCGACGAAGAAGAAGATATGGTATCCGGCGACAGCCTCATGGCGCGCGCGAAGTGTCCCCGTGTAGATATTATTGCATATGGCATACGGGCGAATATTTTAATTGACTCGGGATCGTCTGTCTCCGTAATGTCTAAGAAATTTCTGCTACGCTTGAAAGATAAGAATCCGCGGCTAAAAGTAATTCCCACAACGCAAGTTACGGTGGTTCCTGCAATAGGAAAGAGAGAAAAGATCGTTAGCACGCAAGCGCTAATCCCCGTGAAAGTCGCGAATAGCGAGTTAATGTTGCCACTACTTATAGTACCCGGTTTGACGCAAGATGTGATCGTTGGATGCGACCTCTTAGCAAAACGTCAAGTCATTATGGATTGGGGAAATAAGACGGTGACAAATTTGGTTCCGGAGGTGTTGCATTGGAAACATGAGGCCTGTGAGCAGAGCCTTGGAATAAATAGTTCCAAACCGATGCAAGACACCACGGAATGCGAAGGCGATTTGAATCACGGAGGAAGAGCTATATGCGCATTAGCTGACGAGCGAGATCTCATATTAGAGGACCTAACCGGTAAAGTGCGGGGAAACAAAAACTTGACGCCAGCGCAAAAGCAACAGCTTTGCCAGATGCTGACAAGCAATTTGCAGGCCTTTTCTTACCGCCCTGGGGAGATAAAGGATTACACGCACGGGTTCCGAGTAACAGATACCTCACCACTGCGGGGACGGACTTATAGTGTGCCCCACAAGTTGCGGCAGGCGGCCCAGGTAGCAATCGCGGAGATGGAGAAGAATGGGATTATCGCGCCCCGCCCGTCAATGCATTTAAATCCTATGACATTTGTCGTGAAGAAGGACGGATCTGTTCGCCCGTGTCTGGATGCGCGGTTGCTCAATTTGAGGATTGAGGCCGACGGTGAACGGACCGAACGCATACCGGAACTGATGACGCGGTTTCACGGGAAACCATGGCTATCGACGCTCGACGTAACCTCCGGGTTTAACCAGGTGGTACTGGCTGAAGAGTGCCGGCCGTATACCGCATTTGTATTTCAGGGGAGGCAAATGTGCTTCAACAAATTGCCTTTCGGTCTGAAAGACGCGGCTTCGGCATTTATTCGGGCCATGAACCACGTGCTGCCACCGGAAGTTAAGGAGTTTTGTACCATTTATGTAGACGATTTATTGGTGGCGTCGGAATCATTCCAACAGCACGTGATGCACCTGGAAACGTTGCTTCAAGTAATGGCACGAGCCGGGATCACGTTAAGGCCGGACAAAGCCACTTTGTGTACGCACGAAGTAGAATACCTCGGATTTCGGATCACGCCCGATGGTATTACGCCCTCGCCGGATAAAATCCGAGAGATCGAGGAGATGACGCCACCAACAAAGTTAAAAGAGCTGAGAAGTTTCCTCGGCGTATGTGCATATTATAGAGGGAACGTGCCGAACTTTGCGAAGATTCTGCAGCCATTATATGGTTTGTTAAAAGCAGGACAAAAGTGGGAATGGGGAGAGCCACAGGAGGCTGCGTTCTTAAAGATAAAGCGGATCTTTAAGGAACGAATCTGTCTCGCCCACCCCCAGTTTGGCCAACCTTACTATCTCTACACAGACGCAAGCTATCAGGGGATTGGAGCCTGCCTCAACCAACGCGGAGAAGACGGTAACATGCGAATCGTCGCAACCGCAAGCCGAACTTTACGACCGGCAGAGGGGAGGTATTTTGTTTGTGAAATCGAAATGCTGGGAATTTTCTTTGCAATTCAGAAGTTCAAACAATACCTCTGGGGTAGTACCACCTACCTGAGGACTGACCATCAGGCTCTCATATTCCTCCGAAGCGCCACATTCACAAGTAATCGCATCGCGCGCTGGGCGATGTTTTTGCAACAATTCGATATCCATATCGAATACTGCAAAGGGACTGAGAATGTGATGGCGGATTACCTGAGCCGCAACGCCAGGGACGATCCGTCTGAGGAGCAAAAGGCGTCTGCGAGCGAACGAGATACTGGTCGCGGCAATGACACTTGACGATGGCACGACCTCGGTCCGTTTCAAAGGAACAGCTGATCGCGGCGCAGGAAGCGCACGCGGACATCAGACAGGTTCGGGCGTACTTGTTACGGGGAGAATGCGCGGACGAAGTACGTATCCGCAACATCGCGATGCTCTGCACCATGGAAAACGGCGTTTGTTTCCGTAGGGAAAATGCCGAGACGCGATGGAAAGCATGGCTCCCGGAAGAACTAAATTCCGCAGTGGCAAGTACGTACCATATCCAGTGCGGACATCCAGGTACCGAACGGCTATACCAAACTATCCGCGGAGAATATTTCACTAAAGGACTCCGGAGGAGTGTGGCGAAGTGCACTCGCACATGCGAGATGTGCCAGAAGGCGAAACACCCGAATGTGAGGACAGCTGGGCCGTACGCACATATGGTGCCAACAGGACCAAACGAGTTGGTATGTGCGGACCACTACGGGCCAATTCCGGCTGGCAGATGCGGGTTCCGCCACATATTTCTTGTCCTGGATGCTTTCACTAAGTATGTAAAATTGTACCCAGTCGCAAGGCTGAATACAAAAGGGATCACTGAAGATCATCTTAGAAAAATATGTACCGCATTGTGGACGCCCTAAAGCCCTGTTGACTGACCACGGGAGCGTATTTTCCAGCCCGAAGTGGAAGAAGGCTTTAGAGGAGAAAGGAATCAGAGTCGTTTATTCGTCAATCCGCAATCCGCAATCGAATAATAGCGAACGATTCATGAAACAATTAAGCGTGTACATAAGGACATTAATTGGAGATAATCATGCCTCCTGGGTTAAGCACATACCGAGGATCGAGGAATACTTCAATAACACCGTAAATTGCGCAACAAATTTTCGTCCCGTGGATCTACAGTTCCGAACGCAAGCACCCATGCTGGCGGAGAGGATGTTGCGTTACCCAAAGGATCAACCCGAGAAGAATCCCGAGGATGACATCAAGAAAGCACATGAATTCTTGGTAGAGAAAGCTACGAAGCGGCAACGCAAGCACGACGGATTGCGGACGCAAACGTTTAGCGTCGGGCAGCAGGTGCTACTTAGGACTATGACCCCGTCTGACGCACAGCGAAAATTAATTTCCAAATTCTTTCTGCTGTATTCGGGACCGTTCTCAGTAGCGCGGATTATCTCCCCAAACTGCTACATGCTGACCGACGGCAGAACGGAGCTCGGCCCGCATAATGCCCGGAATTTGCGCCCGTTTCACACAGCATAGGCTACAAGTTCCTAGACGGATGTTTGTAAATATAGCTTAAGGATCAATGTACATTTAGTTAGGTAATAACGTAGAGCATATCTTTAGAAAGTAAGAGTGTCAGTCTTGAGACACGTAATTGCCTAACAAGCGTAGCGCTAACGCAGCGAGAACAGGTAAAGGACGCTCAGCTGTTTGGGATAGCAGCTGTGCCGACCGCCAGTTTTCCTGGAAGGATTGCAATCAGGTTAAACGAAAACAGGTAGCCTGAGCCGCAAGCTTAACGGGACAGCGCTTACTGACAACAACAGAGCGGGCAAAGTGGAAACAGCTGATCGCTTAGTTTCACCGCTATAATGTCTTTGCTACGAGTGTAGTTTGGAAAGCATAATATAGTTCATTTTGCGAGAACCGTCTTTCTTTTGTATTGTATGGATAATTATGTAAATTCGCGGAAGGATTAAATTATGTAAATTCGCGGAAGATTTTTCTTTTCCATTTGATTTTCATGTTATGTGGTTTCGGCATACTTGTGTCGGCCTTGATAATGGACATTCGGTGCATTCTTTATTCTTGTTGTTGCTAGTATCTAACTTCAACACATGTGCTAGATTTGCATAGCCCGTTGTAAATAATTAATTGAGTTGTCTAGTTTTAATGTTAATATCTTGTGCTTACATCATTTTTTTGTTTATTGATTGAACAGATCTATTTTGTCGTTCATTTACATCTATGTACCTGTCAATGTTTTATGATGTTTTACTTTGCATATTAGGATAAGACATTTCATTATTTATGTTAACCAGAGTCACGTGTCGTATTTACATATTTAAAGAGGTCACATGTATGCGATAGTTCGAGTGAGCTGGAACCATGAAACTATAGTGTAGGCAATGATTTTGATGCAACTGTAGGGTTAGAATAGTTCAAATAAAATTATTGGCATAATTTTATTTTGATTGGGTAGCAGGTATATTGTGGTGTGACAGCGTCACCCACAATGAATATAATTAAATTATTATTAATTATATTCATAATTTTTTTTTGTTATATTCAAATTTATTAATTATTTAGTCTTGCAACGTGTAATTAATTGTAAATAATGAGGGTTGTCTGGATAGGTTAAATGTATGTTTAAAACCAGGGCGGCCAAAGGTATATTTTATTGTAAATCAATTTTTCTGTAAACGCATGGCTCAGAAGGGCTGAATATCGAAGGCTAGAAACTGCCATTTCGGCGGTTGAGAGAGGAACAATGGAGCAGGCGAGGCGACTCGATGGCGCCGGGACAGCCCGGCTTGAGTCCCGTTCGAAATCGGGCGGTGACCTACCCCTACCCCGCTACTACCCCGAAGGCCACGTAGGAAACGCGCGAAGGAGGCGGCGAATGCGACGCATGATATTAAACACGTGACGACGGAAATGTGTAGATAGCCAATCCTGAACACTTATTGGGGTCTACAATACTAATTCCGTGGAGTTCTTTTACATGTGGCGAGCAACTAGCCGAGGAAGAAGAAGGAGCCATTTTAGAGATCACTTCTGTCCAAGACGAGCTGATGAACGGACGTGACTTCTGTCCAAGACGAGCTGATGAACGGACGTGACTTGGGTCCAAGACGAGCTGGTGAATAGACGTGTCAGCCCGGCACGCTCTCTGATGATCATTGTGGTTGATCATTTCTTGCTTTGGGAAAGCGAGATGTCGAGTGGCATGCTTGCCATTATTTGGAAGTTATGCTAATAACGCGGTCGTAGCCGCTTATTTAGCTTCCATTGCTGCAGTGGCATTGTGTTTGTCGCTCACCATCACGGCGATGATTCTATGGTAATGTACCAGAAACGACGGTCACTATTCAGTGGATTTTAACAGACTTATGTGCCCTTAAGCGACGCCTGGGTTAAGACTCTGCTCCCGTCACTTAAATTCTGAGCTAGCTGAATTTATATTTCGATTCAATTTTTTCTTAAGCATCTTGCTGTTTGTTAATTCAATTTTGATGCTTTTCATTCACTTTATACGGCGCCCCCTGGGATTTTCCTTTGTACAGTAAAATGTTAGCTTCAATTTGATGGCCTGTGTTGCCATGTTATTTCAATGTTAACTTTGCTGTTTTTATTACTTGTTTGAGATATTTCATTCAGTTTTGTTTGCTTACTCCGGCGAATTGTAAACGTCGGGTATTGCTTGTTTTTGCTGATCTAATTGTGTTTAACGTAACGTTAATTACTACCCGACCTTGTAAGGCCATAAGACTCAATAAATGAGGTTTTATTTTGTGTCTGAAATTCATGGTTCTAGTTAGTAACCTATTAGATCCCCTTATAGCATCATTATTATATGTATCTTTCCATTTTCAGGAATTATTTTAGATTTTAATAATTCCCCCCTCCCTTTTTTGGCAACTCACGTTTTCTTAACGGTAGCCAACAAATGGTCTCTTTACACCCTGAAACTAATATTTATACTTACAGTGCAGCGATATAAGATTATTAGGTTGATAGGTTTTCGCCATCCAAAATGCAAACTAAAATGTTCACAACAGATGCTAGCAAAGTGACAAAAAAAAGAAGAAGAGATTAATACTCAATTTATTAGCTGAATCACTAATAGAACACTATTTTCTTCACTAAAGTAACTTGTTTTTCTATATCAATAATTATTATTATTAATTGCTTCTGCCTTTACGCCTCATTGACGTCGAGATCATTAAGGACAGGGGGCAAGAATTCGACCATGGCATTCTTGACGGAACCATCCCAGCACTCGCTTGATTTCGGGAAACCATGGAAAACCAAAAGCTGGGATTTAAACCAGCGTCCTTCATCCATTACACATTTTAGGTACCGATAGAACTCCTCTGCGTTCGAACCAATCAAACACAGAAAAGTCAGGTTAAACAGAAAAGACAGATTAAAAAATATATATATTGTTTGCATTGGTAATCAAACCATACATACATTTTATTAAAATATGTGATTATTATGGGCCATTTCTTCCACAGCTGCTTGTTAAATTGATAATTATTTTAAAAAATATATGTAAGTTAGAATATGACTTCTACCGTATTATACCTATGTAAACAAAAGTTTCTGTATGAAAATTTCAAAAACTAATAATATGTAAATATGTCACATTATGCTTCCTATATATGAGAATAGATTCGTTAGATATAAACAAAAACTATTATGTTTAAAAATTAAAACTAATCACATATTACAGAAAAAGAGTGAGTGTTCGCTGAAGATACCTCGACGAGAGGCGAAACGCGCCCGTGAATTAAATAATATCCAACAACAGTTGTATTGGCGTATTTATTAAATAATTATCAATTTTACTAAAAGACTGAGATGGGAAGTGCAATAAAATGCAATGCGCCGCATTTGGTGGATTATTTGCATTTAACATGTGTCAAGATGCCCATTTTATTTTCACCTCCCTGTGATTTTTCGAAATTTTATGTTGCAATTGTTTAAAGCTTAGTATGAACTAAAGTAATGCGCACATACAAATTTTGAAGTTAAAATATTCAGAAGTTATGAGTGTGTAAACAAAGGACACGCAGACGAACAAATCAGCGAATTCATAGTTCCGAGTAGTCTTTCCCGGCGTATATCTGCAATGTAATCTTCACAGTTATTCAGCCAAATGGCGTAAGAACACAACTTTCGACAGCTGGTTCTGCTGTCTTTATCAGGTGTCGCACGGTTTCAGGTGCTTATAAGCCTGATGTTACTACCTCGACTGACCAGCCTCCTGTCAAGTTCCTACTTATTTCGATGTAAGCTTATTGCTTGATTAAGACTGTAGGGCAAGCTGTCAAACGTTGTGCTCACGACACCATCCCGCGAGGATTACACTTGTGGTGGTACGAAAAAAGTGAGGGGGGGATTTTATAAATTATAATTTTATTAATTAAAATTTAATAATTGGTTAGCAAGAATCATTTGCCAGGTCACAAAGACAACTGACATAAATAATTTATTGACTTCATATGGCTTCTACACCGCTAGGCATATTTAACTTTAACGTTAATATGTAAACCACTAGGATATCAATGCCTTAGCGATTACAATTGGCCGTTCTTATTCAAGCTAACTAACTTAAATATGCTACAACAAGAATATTCAGTACAATAACATGAATACATGAAAATAACAGGGGTCTCGGGCGCCGTTAAAACACAAAGAAATGAAATGTAACTCGCGATATGCAAGGCTCTCATAAAGTTCATCAAATGTCGGCTAGCTCAGGGTCAAATTAGCATCAAGAACATAAGTCTCTCTCTCAAAGGCGCTTACGGGTCATTCGCAGTCTCAATAAGAACTCAACGAAGCAAGACCTGGCGTTTAACACTTTACCAAGACCTGGCGTTTAACACTTTACCATAGCAGCAGCACTGATGTCTGTGGCACTCTCCGTTCCAGCGCCTGTGATCGTAGGCAAGTCGCTGTATAGCCCAGATCAACTGTGCTGGACCAGCGATAAGTACGCTCGACCACTCTGTACCGTGGCCCGGCAAGAAGTCAAGTCGACTGTCCCAGACCGTGGTCTGATGAGAAGTTCTATCGACTGCCCTGGACCGTGGTCCAGCAAGAAGTAGCCTTCCTTCTCTTCGGAAGGCGATGGCGTCCTCCTCCCGCGTAGGAACATGGCGGGCAGAAAGAATACACCCTGTATTAAAACATGAAGACCCCTATCGATGATTTCATAGGCAGGTTGGAAATCACGTGGTATCGTTGCACACTCAGATTCGCGGCATTTTTGCCAGCGTCCTCTCCGCGTCCATCCTTGTTGGGGCGGGGGAGAGGTTGACCTTCACATGTTTGCTGTGCGAACCGTTGGGGTTAGTGACTGGCCTTGGGTGGCGACAGCGAGGCGGCCCCATTGTGTCCGTTCACTGGGAATTACCGTTTCACTTCCGTCCCTAGCCTCAGATGTGCGATCCTTCGCTTAAACAAATCTTATGCTCACACATTTTTCGCTGAGCCCTCCCAAAATGAAATACCCTTGCATATGTATTTAATCATATACAATTTGGGCTGCCCGAGATCAATTTTAATTAATTTTAATCTGAATAAATTAAAATTAAAAACAATTTAACAAAAATATAAATTGTAGCGTGGCGTGATAACGTCCCGTTACAATATACGGCCAACTACGGGAAAATGAAATTATAAAGAATAATTTCATTTTAAGACATTCTAACTCCCTTCCACTGTAACCAATAATCGATATTTTACATATACGGGGACCCACAATGCTATGATTCTTGCCACAGGTACTAACTGAACGAATGTCCATGACCTTTGACTGTTTTACAATATGTGGACAACCACACATGATTTCTTTCCTGCCATTTCATATTACCTTATTAATTAAAAATTCTTATACTAAACAACACAAAATATTATAAACAAGAAATGAAAAAAAATTGACAAATACAAACTTATGTACATGTGAATGAGATATTTTTTATGTATATATATATATATATAACTATCATGCAAGTTCTGCTCATGTCGGAGTCATGTTTATTTCTTGTAAAATTCCAAGAACTTAAGAAAAAAAAGAAGAAACTGCGAAAACTGGAATAATTTGTAGCATTTCTTGAATAGATCGTGCCATTCCTACTTAAGAATGCACCAAGAGCATTGTTATAATTACCAAACAGAAAGGAAAAGGAACCGCCATTGACTTTTTATTAAAGCATCTCCATTCAAATTATACACTGAAGATTTCCTACTGAGGGCCTTATTTTTTTTTTTTTTTTTTTTTTTTTTTTTTTTTTTTTTTTTTTTTT
Source organism: Vandiemenella viatica (assembly GCA_031002005.1). Classification (NCBI taxonomy): domain Eukaryota; kingdom Metazoa; phylum Arthropoda; class Insecta; order Orthoptera; family Morabidae; genus Vandiemenella; species Vandiemenella viatica. The sequence goes on from CM061920.1 coordinate 273,242,233, forward strand.
AAATACATGGTCCATATGCCATTCCTTACAACAATGATTTTCGAATATATGTCTCACGCAATATGCGTCATTTTGACAAGTTACAGAGCGTCAGGAAGTGCTTTCGATATAATCTTTTACGTCGTTTCTCGTCAATAAGTGCTACTTACAGATTATTTGCTGAATGGATTCACGCAGGGGAAATAATAAACGTACATCTGCCCTTGGGTGAGGAACCTATGAAGGACTTTTATATCCTACTCCCGAAAGATACATTTATACAACAAATGTGTCCTGGCCTTTATGTCAGTGACAACAACAAAATAAATAATTACTTCCGCATTCCATTCATAATCTCCGAATAGCATAACCCGAGAATACATTTCGGCGCATATATCATATCTCTTTAGTCTCCCGACACCATGTTATTGCCAAACAAACTTCATATTTTCAGTTATGGTTCGACAAATACTCATTCATTCCGTTGCAGCTGTAGTATGAATGGGACCCCAGCTTACAAGCAATGACCGTTCTTCTACCTGCGTCTGGCAGCTTTAGATAAGAATCTACTCGAAAATCTGGCCGCTCCGGTCCAGCCCTGAATAACGGTTTCGCAGTCCGCTAATGTGTTAGTTCAACAACACGCATTCTCCGCAACATTTCATAATAATAAATCTTACTTTGCTATTCAACTACTTTTAACCCAGATCCATTCCCTACTTTTTTTAATATATCAAAATTCATTTGCCTTCAATTTAAAACAATTTGTCTGCATAGATACCCGTATACTCTAACAATTCAGTTTCCTTGTAAGAGAAAATCCAAAATTTGTTTCCTCCATTCCATTGTCAAACGTCCCATGTTAAAAATGGAATAAAGTCCTGTCTTTGGACCTAAAACCAACATTCAATATTTCATCAAATTTTAATTTACTGTTGCGTCTACTCCAGCGATCATATTTCCAGTATCCACCCCTGTAGCTGAGTATCGTTTTTCGGCAAACAGAGTTCTCGAAATTGGTTTCTAACGAGATTCGCTTCAAGAAACTGGTCAGCTGAAATCTGTCGATAGGAATGTCATCTTTAAAGCCAGAAAACAACCCGCCTCTCAGGTAATGAACCGTTTGGGCTGCCACAGTCATTAGTGTATCCCTACACAAATTCCAGTAAATTCTAAGTCGTGATTCTCTGAAGTTCCCTACAGAAATCATACACGAAACATTGGCCCTGATAAAACTCGCGTATCCACGATCTCTGTAAGCACCACCAAAATTAACTGATTTTCGTGGCGAGAAACACATCTCAGCTATTTCCCTTTGAATATGCAACAATTTCCGGGAAATTTCATTTATTTGTAATCTCACATCTGCTCCCCCTTTAAATGTAGCTATAGATTCGACTGGTTTAAACAAACTTCCTTCGATTTCACAATACCTCCCTTCAGGATTTATAGTAGTGTCTGAAGCAGGCAGATGCTTAGAAAATTCATTTTCCCTGCAAATCAATATCATCCTGCATTATCACTTGAACTTTATCATTTAAATTTTCATGTACAACCTGTTCCATATTACTATTCACTGCTTCTACCGAAGATTCTTTAACTTCATGTATTAAACTAGACAATTGTCCATTTGTTTCCCTAGTTTCAATTTCCAAATGGGTTATTGCGGATTGTACAGTGGCAATGGTTGTATTTGAAATTTCATTCTCTTTTTTCAATCTGTCACACCTAGCTATTGCTTGCTCAGATTTCTCAGACCAATCAACGATTTCCGTTCTTATGTTTGCCTGAAAATCTGCTACCTCTCCACAGATTTTTGTTTGAAAAGCGGAGAATTTTTGATCAAGGCTTTTGCCGATTTGATCCTGCCTCATTTCCAAAGCCTCTATCCTACTATTGGTAGAATCCAATTTCTTGGATAAGCTATCATGCATCCGTTTATTTTCTGAACTAAAATTTTCTAAATTTTCTTGTCCCTTTATTAACTCAGCCATCATCGCTTGGACCCAGGGAGGCGTCTCTGGTGGATTTTGCATTGTAACTGGATTTTGTATGGTGGGTGAGGCTTCCATTAATGGAGGTGTACAACTTACTGGGGTTGTTACTATCACCGCGTCATTCTGAATAGGAGGACTTTCCAACGCCATGTCGGCTACAGTTATTGTAGAATTTGAACTGTATCCCGACCTATCATTAATGTTCTGATCTTCAATGACTTTGTCTGCTCTGCTAGTATTATAATGCAATGTTTCCGTTGCTACAAAGCTCGTTTCCGCACTCGGCAACGGTTCCCTATCATTCTCAAAATCTCTGCGATTATCGTTCATCTCGATATTCAAATTACTACCTTCCATATTTAATTTTAGATTACGTCCGGATCTCAAACGCATAGAACTACTATATGGCACAGGAAAATTCCAATGACGACTAAAGATTTCAACAAGCAACGTTGTAAATTACAAACAGCGCGATCTTTAATACCAGTCAAAATTTTAGAAATTTTCATATAACACAGGCACAAATCCCATCAAGAAAATTGAGCAACAAACCATTCAAAAAAAAAAAGGTGCAACACCACATCACAACGCTGAATCATGCAACAACGAACAACCAACATGAGCAAAATATGCAACAATAAATTCTTAGTTGCTAACATATTAACAGACAAAACACTGCCTCGACATTATATGCATTCAAAATGAACTTTGCATATTGAGAAAAAATTAATTTGCAATTAAAGGTCTGAAACTGATTTATCATGAATCAGATTGCATTGAAAATTTACCATTTGCAAAAGAAATTCATCACTCAGATTGACTTGAATTTTACACAAGCAATGACAAAGTATAAATTTATTTTCTATGCTAGAAAAATAAATGCCTAAGGTCATGAACTTGGTTCTTTTGAGACTTTGAAAACATTTGATTATTAATTAATTCCCCGGATTAATTAATTAATTCGCCCCACGTTGTAAGCGCAATTGTGGTGGTACGAAGAAAAAAGTGAGGGGGGGATTTTATAAATTATAATTTTATTAATTAAAATTTAATAATTGGTTAGCAAGAATCATTTGCCAGGTCACAAAGACAACTGACATAAATAATTTATTGACTTCATATGGCTTCTACACCGCTAGGCATATTTAACTTTAACGTTAATATGTAAACCACTAGGATATCAATGCCTTAGCGTTACAATTGGCCGTTCTTATTCAAGCTAACTAACTTAAATATGCTACAACAAGAATATTCAGTACAATAACATGAATACATGAAAATAACAGGGGTCTCGGGCTCCGTTAAAACACAAAGAAATGAAATGTAACTCGCGATATGCAAGGCTCTCATAAAGTTCATCAAATGTCGGCTAGCTCAGGGTCAAATTAGCATCAAGAACATAAGTCTCTCTCTCAAAGGCGCTTACGGGTCATTCGCAGTCTCAATAAGAACTCAACGAAGCAAGACCTGGCGTTTAACACTTTACCATAGCAGCAGCACTGATGTCTGTGGCACTCTCCGTTCCAGCGCAATATACGATCACGGCCTGTGATCGTAGGCAAGTCGCTGTATAGCCCAGATCAACTGTGCTGGACCAGCGATAAGTACGCTCGACCACTCTGTACCGTGGCCCGGCAAGAAGTCAAGTCGACTGTCCCAGACCGTGGTCTGGTGAGAAGTTCTATCGACTGCCCTGGACCGTGGTCCAGCAAGAAGTAGCCTTCCTTCTCTTCGGAAGGCGATGGCGTCCTCCTCCCGCGTAGGAACATGGCGGGCAGAAAGAATACACCCTGTATTAAAACATGAAGACCCCTATCGATGATTTCATAGGCAGGTTGGAAATCACGTGGTATCGTTGCACACTCAGATTCGCGGCATTTTTGCCAGCGTCCTCTCCGCGTCCATCCTTGTTGGGGGCGGGGGAGAGGTTGACCTTCACATGTTTGCTGTGCGAACCGTTGGGGTTAGTGACTGGCCTTGGGGTGGCGACAGCGAGGCGGCCCCATTGTGTCCGTTCACTGGGAATTACCGTTTCACTTCCGTCCCTAGCCTCAGATGTGCGATCCTTCGCTTAAACAAATCTTATGCTCACACATTTTTCGCTGAGCCCTCCCAAAATGAAATACCCTTGCATATGTATTTAATCATATACAATTTGGGCTGCCCGAGATCAATTTTAATTAATTTTAATCTGAATAAATTAAAATTAAAAAACAATTTAACAAAAATATAAATTGTAGCGTGGCGTGATAACGTCCCGTTACACACTCCATGAGAGTTCCTTTTTGCAATCGGAAGATACGAAACCCTAAGATTGAGTCACATCATTATATTACTTACTATAATAGCCTGTTCAGAAGTGGCACAAGATCAATCTACTCCAGTCCCAATCCGTCACCCTTACCCTTATATGCGGACACAGCTGTCAGATTGAAGGGGTAGGAAGAGAAGGGGTGGCGAGTTAAGCATCTGGTCCAGATGAACATTGCCTTGAACCGCCAGATTAAGGTTGACAGGGTACAGGAGGCGGGGGTATAAAGTTTCATCGAAATCGATTAAAAACATATGGTTTGTATGAAGAAACATTTTTAAAAAATAAGGGATTGAGTTTTTTTATTATTTATTTTAATTATTATTACTCCACGTATCACCACAAGTGTGTGGTGGAGGATGCATTGCACCTATCCGAAAGGGTAATAATTTGGAAGGGATATACGGGATATGGCAGGTGGCGCCCATGGGCTATTGTGAGGAACCATCCCAGCATTCGCGTGGAGTGATCTGGGAAAACCATGATAAAACCAGATCAGGATGGCCGGAGAGCTTTATCGAAAGCTACTCCTTTCCGATTTTAAGTTTATTCGGCCGGTAAATCCTTTCTATTCCATTCCCTAATCGCTCGTGGAAAAAATGAATACAGAAAAGAATCGGTTCTGGCCCTGATTTCTCTTATGTTATTTTCACGGTCGTTCCGAGATACGAATGTTGCTGGTAGCAATATTTGTTTGCTGTCATTCCGAAAAATGTCAGTCGTGAATTTTTCAATTAACTTCTGTCGACAGCAACGCCTTCGGTATTCCAGGTCTTCCCAACCTAACTCCTTCAACATCGCACTTTCGCTTTCCCTCCAACTATACATACCTGTCACAAATCGGGTGGCTCTTCTTTGGACCTTCTCTAAAGACTCCATTGACGGGTACCCCATAAAGAACAACAATATTCTAAATGAGGTCGCACTAGTGAGTTATATGCAATCGATTTAACTTCCGGAGTGCATTGTTTTAATTTACGACCTACAAATCAGATCATACGATTTGCTTTCCAATTACATTCTCCATATGCTCATTCCACGACAAATTATTACGAATTGTTACCCTTAGGTATTTAGCGGAATTTACCGTTCTAAGGACAGTAGCATTAACTGTATATTCAGAGCTTAATGGTGTCACATTTTTACTTACAGGCATGACTTGGCACTGTTCAGCGTTATCTCCAACTTTCAGTCTATAAACCACGCAATTATTTTCGTAATATCATCTTGTAAGAAGGCGCAGTCGTCCTGTATTTTGATTTCACGATAAATAATAGCATCGTCGGCAAAAAATCTTTTCATCCCCCTTAATATGTCACACAAATCATTAATGTATATGAGACACAACAGAGGCCATATCACGCTTCCCTGGGGTACCCCGGACCTCACCTCGGTAAGTGATGAGCTCTCAACTTCGAGAACTACACACTATGTTCTGCCCTTCAGAAAGTCTGCAACCCAGTCGCAAATTTGTCTAGATATGCCGTAACCACGAAGTCTCCTAAGTAATCTAGTGTGAGGCACAGTGTCGAAAGCTTTTTTAAAATCTAATATAACTATATCAACACAACGTAACCAAATCAAATAAAGACAGTATCTTTCTCCATCGAAATCGGATAAAAACTGTGGATTTGTATAAAGAACATGCAAACATACCGACAACAATTTTCAGATATATATATATATATATATATATAGAGAGAGAGAGAGAGAGAGAGATGACACCGATGATCTGTTGACTGAGCGACGCCATTTCAGGGCGTTGTGATGTGTAGGAGATCTTGTCAGAAGGTGCACAGCTGGTATGCGTGCTTCATTAGTGTGTATGAATGGCACCCGCCCCCACCAAACAGGAAACGCCTGCTGCTATAAATCGTGGGCTAACAAAGTCTCTTTGTCGGGTGACTTACTGTAGCGCAACTTGCCACGACTGAAGGCAGGTCGGCCGAGAAACTGTAAAAAATGAGATCATAAACACATCCCCGAGCGCAGGCAGTAGCACACAATCATACCAGCTGTCCAATACATTCTCTCTGGTTTCCTGCATCACAGACCGACCCACACAAATTTGTCTCAGAGTGTTGATTTTTATGTGTTCCTCTGCCGTCTTATCCTCAGGCCTCGTAAACGGCACGTTTTTTTCATTTTGTTGAATCTGGCAGGAAACAGAGAATATCATGCAGCGCTAGGATAACTTTTTGTTGCAGAATGTTTCTCGCCGTTTCTGTTCTTCAGAATCAAACAATTCAGTAGCATTGTGTCAGATAGAGACCATCTCTCTATGGAAGATTCTGCAACTTGGATATCTGCTGTGTGTGTGACTGTTGGTGAAAGTGAAACGTACTTATATTCTTGCCGGCTGCAAAAAGCGGAACCACTAGCGAACCAATTCGCCGAGCACCAGACACAAGCAAGCCAACAAACGGACGACACCAACACCAACTGAAAATTGTAAAGGATATTATGACGACTACACCCACTGCCAAATCTGAAGTAACAACTCTGGGGGAAATTAGAAGCTGCATCAAAAAACTGGAGAACAGGAAATCACCAAGTTCTAATGATATTTCAAATGCCCAGTTATAGCACCTTACGAAAAAGGCAATGGAATCATCAGCTCCTGTTTGCAACGAAGCTACTTTCCCGCCACATGGAAAACTGGGAAAGTATAACCATCCCAAAACACGCGAAAACTTAACCAATACAGCTATTTACCGAACAATTAGTCTTCTCAGCTTCAAATCAAAAATCCTGGAACGTATCGTCCTAAAACGTCTCCAAGAAGAAACAACCAGAGACCAGACTATCCGTACGGAACAATTCGGCTTCCTACCAAAAGTTTCAGCCACATGCCAACTAGTCCGTTAACCGAGGAAATCAGCCTATCAGCCACGGCCTGAATATCAGCAGCTCTGCTGCAGCAATTTTTCTAGACGTCGAAAAGGCCTATGACCGAGCTTGGCAGAAACTAAGAATCTACCGTTCAGTCATATTACCAGTACTACTGTATGAGTGCCATGTATAGGGCACTGCATCTAAATCAAACATAGAAATTATACAGCGTATACAAAACAGACGTTTAAAAACAATCCTCAGCTTACAAAGACATGCTTCGACAGAAGAAATCCATGCGGTAACGTCCACAAGAAAAATTGTTGGCGTAAGCAGAAGATTTGTCCAAGAGTTTTACAAAAGAATTGATGAACACCAAACTAAAACAAAACTGACTCAACAACCTAGGAACATTAGTACCAAAGGCATGGCACAGATATACGGTAATGTACCAAGAAGCGAACAAACGTAACAATCTAACAGTGCAGAAGAAGCCAGTGGGGTTTTTAAATAAGGTCAAAGGATCATAACCATTTTCCCCCAAACGTGTAAATAAAAGAGTGTCGCTAAACAAAATCCAACCCAACACAGTAAATTAGGCTGCAAATGCAGCGGCATTTCAAGAACATTACAAAAAAGCTTCTTTTAGTGCAGTTATATTTGCTTTTGTGGATACAGTTGTATGTTATTCTGGCTCCAGAAAACATTTACACTTATTGTCTTCTCATTAATTTCTCAGAATATAACAAGATTATAGAATATATTAGTTTAGACATAATCCTTCTATACTTCACATGCTACAGATACCCAAAAAATGCAGAATGCCTCGCATAAAATTCTCTTCGACAATTTGCCTCAAGTAAAACAATATCAAAACAATGTCCCTAAAGTGTCTATACTCTTCTGACACCATCATTCATAAGAGACACGATCTTAAGGCGGGGACTTCCTATAAGAGGAATTGGTATCCTTCTAGTCTAACGTACTTAATATCTTGAGTGTACCCATTCACCTTGGACGAGTCTGAATAGTAGCTGCAGACGAATGACAACGTCACTTACTAATCGCTTATATTTAACTGCAGTTCTGAACTACGTGTTGCACTTACAGATTAGAAGAAGATTTCATTAGAATATTGTGTAGTGTAGATAAATATATAGCACGACAAATTTGGCTCTGGATACATTTTATAGTAGTCTTAGGCATATGGAATAGTATATAATATTATTTTTGAAGCCAGTCAACGTTATTTCCCATACTGGAGGTTAAAAACTGTTTTGCGGATTAACACAAGTTGTGAAGCAAAAATTATTTTAGTTTTATCATAAGGCTGTCGGAATTTTTAGTTTTGTCTTTATTTTGTGGGGATGCTGCTGAGTGTGGATGTTTTACTATAGGCGCTGTTTTTTGTTGAATGGGGTTAGCTAGTCGTAAACTGGAAACGCAACTGAATGGCACTGTCTGCCACTTTCAGTTGCCTCGAGTCACGTCTGTCACGAAACATTAGCACGCTGCTCAATTAACACGTCGTAGCTGCTAACGGAGCCATTTTGTTTTATTTGTCGAAAGAATTACCGTTACCGACAACTCCAATTGCAGCAACTGTATTTATTTCACTTTGCTTTACGGAACATGAAACTTACCAAGATTATTCTTTACATAAAATTTAAAATGTTGATAGAACGTTTACAGAATTTGTCTATTAATATCTAATTTAACAGCAATACCACAGTAAAATGTAATCAGACCGACAATAGAGAAACAACGTAATCTCTGCGTTTTACCAAAGTTGCACAATCACATATACAAAAACCTGTGATAGCAATAGCTCAAGAACTCACAAAGGTATAGAGAAACGCACTCAGTAGCAACTAAACTGCACTATTACTGCCCTTTCTTTGTATTATGTTTATGAATGAAAAGTTAAAACGCAAGAAGTTATTCTTCTCAGTATAATGCATAATAGTGTCTCTCTTTCTGAGCAGAGAAAAAATATATTGCTAGTGCCAAAATGTCTTTACAGAATTTCATCTGGAATCTTTTTGATTATATCCCGAATCACCTCTGCGCACTGCTACGTACGTACGTTGTCAAAAAGACAAACCGAGTGATATTAGTCAGATTTATATTTACAGTTTTTAGGCCTCATTTCAGTAATTTATTCAGAAATTTATGAGAAACTAGCTGAGGTATCCGGCTTCGCTCAGGGAGCTGATATGAGATTGTGTGGTAGCTGGAATAAAAGGATAAACTTTAAAATGTCAGATGTATTTTTTTTTATTGAAAACATATTTGTTTTTTTAAATGGCTTTCGGCTTTGCAGCCATACAGACAGCTACCACTGTGTTATTTTTTTATTTCTCCTAGTGTATGTGTATTGTCATTATCGTTTACTTCTCAGTATGGACAACACGGGACGGACACAACAATTAATTAAAACTATCGATGCCCTCGGCCGGACTCGAACCGGTGACCCTTGCAACGTGAGGCCAGCTTGCTAGCACCTACGCTACAAGGGCTGGCGCCGCAATGTTTTAAAGTTTGTCCTTGCGCTTTGTCAATTGTAAAACTATAGGCTAATTTGATTGGAAATTGCAGTCTTTTAAATTGGAATGGCTGTTCAGTAGAGATCAGGGGTATTCTGTATACTGTGTGTTTCAATTCTGGAGTTTCCCCGGTCCGTTAATGTTGAAATTCCTGTGGAGGTACTTCCAGTGGTGGTAATCGAATCTTTTCATTCATGCAACATAACCCTGATATTTCTCCACAGAATTTTTTCGCGAAGCAAAATTGGCAGATGTTATCCATTTTTCCGATTACGACGTGGTTGATTTTTTTTATATTCTTTTGTCGGGTCGTACTGGAATGCTTTATTTGTCAGATTATACTGCTTACTTGTCCTCGTCCGCGTTTCTCGTAGGGTGATATTTTCATGGGTGCTTGCATTAGTAGTCTTCTATTATAAGATTGTGTGGCAATTCTTGATTGTTTAATTCGTTCATTTCGTTATTCTTCGGTTTCTCTGCTTCTCACGGTGCTCATTCACGTTCGCTGAGAACATAAACGTGCCTCGCGCTCTTGTACTGTTTCGTTTTTACGCTGTTCTTTGTGTTTCGTTCGTTGGCAACGTAAACTTGCCCCACGCTCTTCGACTGTTTCGCTTTCTCGCTGTTCTAGAGGGCGAAACTTCCAGCCCTTCTATTTTGAACATCATGCCCTTCAGGTAAAAACGGAAACCTTCATGGATAAGGGGTACAGGACTACCACACCATATAACTCCCTTGATCGTACCGGAACTCGTTTTTGAGTTTTAGTGGCACGCACATTGTACACTTACCTATATAATATATATTGAATACAGTCACTTGCAGTAACGCGGTCTCCGTAACTTCTAAAAGCAATTAATATGTAGTT
>CM061920.1:273253765-273278739 GCA_031002005.1 Vandiemenella viatica
GATTGGCCTGTAATTCTCAACTATATTTCTCACCCCTCCTTTATGTACCGGTACTACTATTGCACTTTTCCAGTCCTGTGGTAAGCAGCAAGCATCCAGACTCAATTTAAATAATATTTCAAGATAAGGTACAATGTCACATCCGGCTAACTTTAAGATATCTGTAGTAATATTATCTTCACCAGCCCCTTTATGTTTTTTAAGCTTTCTTATTTCCTTCATGATTTCCTCAGGATGAATATCAAATTTTTTACTATCATCATTTCTAATTGTTGTTGTTGTTGTTATTTAGGTTTTAGGGCGCGTTGACGACGGGGTCATTAGCGCCCATTTCTAAATTGTGTTGTTAAGCTCGTTCTCCGAATTAGACCCTCCTGTTTCTGATTCATTGTCCCTAATGCTTTGACTGATCCAGTTACTTAAAATCTCTGCTTTTTTCAAATCATCAGTAATTTCTTCTCCATCCTTATTATAACGTCACATAACCTTACTTATGTCAGTGTACCTTCAAAAGTAGTTTAAAGGGTCCTTAAAACACTTAAAATAGTTACAGAAGCATTTTCCAGTAGTTCGAGAGTCAGAAAACTTGTTAGCAAGGAGAGGTTGAGCTATTTTATAAGTTTTCAAAAGTACTATAAAGAAAGTAAAAAAATTTTAAAAGCCTTTTGGCCACATTCATTTTTAGAGGTGTAAAACAAGTTGACAATTCATATTAGGTCTAACAATTGCATTTTAGGAAATTGTAATAAAGATATATCGTTAACTTGATGATTTTGCAAGCTCATGGAAAAGATCGCACAAGTTTTCACTTGATTTTCAAGGGACAGTAAAGATTCTTAGCTCAAAATGTTCGGCATAAAATAATACGCAACATATAAAAAGGTAGAGTCAATAACTAACATTAAAGTATGTTTTTTAGACATAATAAGAGATTTTGCTGACTTTGCAATTATACATTTCTGCGGACATATGGGTCTGAGGGCATAAAAATGACATTAGATTAAAGAGATGCTTTCACTGAACACATGGAGTGATTTTCGTAAAGATTCCGACAATATATAAGCCATAAATGGGAAATTAAGGTTAAACATAATGGCTGCTACAAGCATCATTTTTTGGAAACAAAGGATTAGCATTAAGGGGAATAGATAATGATGAAATAATATTATCATCAGACAGAGAAATTTAGCAAAGTTTGAGATTTATTATGGATCAGTAGCACTCATATATTTGGAGATAATCAGCATCAAAGTTTTTTAGCTGACTTTGCACTTAAAAGCAATTTTTACTATCAAATACATTTGGGATCTGAACCAGTTATATGTCAAAAGTTTAGGAAATTTTTATAGAATATTGTGATAACAGAATTATTCCACAGACTGAAGAATTGTAGGAATGATGACAGATTAAAGCTTTTCCAACTTTAACTCGAAATCCAAAAATCCTAGGAGAAAAACTCTTATAACTAAAATTGACATTTAAAATATGCTTCACAACATATTAAAATTTCAGAATGATCGGAATAAAAATTTGCTTTTCCTGTGTCAAATCAAGCATATGCTGAGTTAGCTGGCCCAATATGAATATAAGGAGGCACCGCTAGCCTAGTCGAGCAGCAGTAATTCGGCAGAAATTGAACCGAGAAGATGGCATGTTGGTCGGTCATGGAGATGTAGAAAATTTTAGTAGTTATGCAACAGTGAAGCAGGCTCAATCTTCCTTCGAGATGAACTTTTAACTTTCACATCTAAGGGTTAGGAGGAAGTTGTTTACTGTGGCAGGATGGTTTAACCTGTAATCATTTATTTCGGATAGAAGTCTGATGCTTTTCTATTAGGCCTATGCTGGTATGGAGTTTATGTAAGAACTTTTGCAAAATATATAGCTTTGAATTTAGCAGGAAGTCTCGAGTTTTTGAGAACATACCTCTATCCCTTGAGGTAATTACGAGGGGTTGGTGACTGTAAACAGAATCAGTTAAGGGTACCAGACACGATCACAGTTAAGACAGCTGCTGTATGCTACAACCCCACTTCAGAGTATTGTTACAATAGGCATCAGGGAAATGAACTTCTGAGAGGCCCTATTCAGAAGTGAGTAAGGATTTAGGGCCAAGAATTGAAATAAATAAAGAAAATGGGAACTAAATAGAAATGTAACAACAATTAGGAACAATAACAGTGAACAAGAAACAAAAGCAGTGAATAACTTTCAAGTAATTAGTCATAGGAAAGAAAAAAATTAGCAAAGGAAACTGAAGATAATAAGCAAGAAGAGAAGTGAAGAAAATAAAGTAATAATAACCAAGGTGGAACTGGTCAGAGGAAAGTTAGATGAAGAGGACTCTGAAATGGCACATGAGAATAAGCTGCCATAATGAGTGAATAAAGACAATACAGGTGGAGGAAGTGTCTACCAGAAACATAGAGGTTGTGGCAATACAGCATGAGTTTCAGGACTGCTGTAGTCTCTTGTTTACGCAGTTGATGTCTGAACAAGTGAAAAATATTGTAAGGAGGTCTCTTTGATGTGGTCATTAACATTTCCTGTAGATAAATATTGTATAGATGATAACAAATGGTGGAGAAGCTACGTTTACTGTCATGGTGCATACAAGGAGTCAGTCAGCAACAGACAGTGTAACAGCTGGGTCCCAGGCACACCACTGCAACCTCATGACTGAATGCAATGATACCAGTGTACATTGTAATGGCAAAACATTGTTTGGGGTCCCCCAACACATGATTGTGATGACTATATCACTGTCTGATAACTTTTCTGAATGATGCTAGAGTACTTTAAAATGGCCGCCAAGCTATTAATTTAACCTGTAATAGCTAACAGGTCATACTATTGTTACTAATTTGAATATATTCTAAAGTAATTGGCGATTACAATGTTGAAGATATTTAAAGGCAGTATTGGTCTTCAAAATCACATAGAAAATTGCAGGCACAATATGGTAAAAAGCATACAGTCTTGCAAACATACTTAGATTTGCACCCCAAAGTTTAGAGTGAGCTTGATGATAATTTTCAACAGAGCTATTATTGACTTCTTAAACCATTGTAAAAAAAAAGTTCGTGATTTCGAATTTAAAATTATCTTCCTCTTGAAATGAATGTTAACTTCCATTAACTTATTCTGAGGTGAGAAAATTAAACTTTTAATAGTTAAATTTTAAAAATTTTGACTCGCAGCACAACACATATTGTTAGACTGTTGGCTTGATTCTAAAGCTGCATCACATATGATTGGATTCAGACTGTCGGCCACAAGAAAAAGCAGGTACTCTATTTATAGTCTTGGCTAACCTTGAGCTGGATTGTTGTCAACTTCGTTATATCCCCATGGGTAAATACTATTCTGTTGTGATTGTTTTCATGGAACACTACTTTTAATCATATTTTTCTAACTATATGTTATAGTCCAATTTATTTATAATCTTTTAGGTTATGACAAATTTTCTCACAATCATTCTTGTTTAAAGTTATTAATTTTCAAAAGACACATGTGGTGACTTCATCAAGTTTCAGTACAAAAATTCCATTTTTTCTCCCTTAAAGTCTCAAATTCTCATTATTATTAAATGACTTTTTCTGCCTCATTTTAGCCTATTTTTATCTTCCTAGCTGTTTTATTTACAAAATTCAAATTCTTTGTTTTTTTAACTATCTCTTTAAATAAAATTTTCCACCTATACATGTTACACCTCAAATTGAGCATAATTTTACGCATTATTCGTGGAAATGAATATAGCCAAATCATTAAACTTGGGAAATTTGACTTTCAATCTTATGTCCTTTGTGAAAATGGTTGGAAATCAAATATAAAAGTACTTTATTATTAAGAAAATGTTTAACAAAGCTATTTACTGTAAAAATTGTCTGTGGTAGGCTCCCTAATAATCAGTTTTGGTTAGGTTATAGATATTTGACAACATTATGTGGAAATTCGGAAGATGCAGGTAGCCCCACGAGTACCAATGTTGATGTGTAACATGAACTATTTAAAGTGCTGCACATTTATAAATGTTATTCTATGAGGGAGAATCAAATATAAATGAGACTTTTGCAAAAAAACATTTTTGAAAATAAATTCTTATTTACATTTTTGTTATTTTCCTACATAGTTTTTATCTATGCACTTACTCCAGTGGTTTTTTTTTTATTTATTTTTTTTTTTTTATTCTGGTATCATCAAAAGTTTGGGGACGTGTGTCAAACCAACTGCACAAGAACAGCTACATCTCATTTGTTACGAAGTGCGGTACACTAAGGGCTTCCTTCAGTGGCTCAAACATATGAAATTCATATGACGACTGTACTGGATTGCAGGGCAGATACTCTAGGAGATCTCATTGCATGGCAGCCAATTTTGTGTGTGTGTTTTTTTTTGTTTTTTTGCTGCATTTTAATGTCTGGCATTGTCATTCAGAAGCAACACACTTCTGACTGGATTGTCGTGTCTATTGACCAACTGGCAACTCAGATTGACTAAGACAATCACAATAACAGATAACATTAATGGATCGATGTTTTTTAAGTAAATTGACAAGTAGAATGCTTTTACAGAACACAGTGTCCAAGACCTTCCCTACAGGCAGGATCATCTTTCACTGGTGTACCTCTGACAGTCTTCCGCCACTCTATGTGGATCCTCTTCAAAACAGGGGTGTAATGATGGATCCAAGTCTCATTGCACATGATGATATTTTCCAAAAAAGGTTCACCATCCCCATCATTAGTAGTCTTCGAAAAATTTCAAACCAGGTGGTTTTCTTTTCTGCATTTAGTAACTTTGGAACCCATCAAGCCATTACTTTTTGAAATCCCAACTCATTACGAACGATTTACTGCACACTTCCATAGTTGATCTGAAGTTCCTGACAGATTTTAAGAACAGTTATGTGATGATGGCCTTCAACAAATTCTTGGATAGCCTTGGTGTTCTGCAGTGTGATGCTGGTGCGTGGATGGTGCGGGAGGGCAATGTTTACAACATGCTCCAAACCTTTCTTAAATTTGTTACACCACTGTCCTACCTGAGCCCATGAAAGGGTTCTTTGCCTGAAATGTAAGAGTAAATGAAGTAAATTTCATCAGCATTTGTATTTTCTCCAAAGAGAAACTTAATAAAAACATGTTGTACAACTGCGGTTTGTATCTCTTTCTCACTCATCATCATTATTGCTGAGAACAAGAAACACTTGGTGCACCAACATTAATTATTACTACCTACCACATGACAGCCCTCTGCTGTCCAAACCATTTCACACTCCTCATTCCATCCATGGATGCCCAATCTAAAAAGGCCATTTATATTTGATCTGACCACGTAGTAGAATACCATTGTTCACATGTACTATAAGCAATATTCATTCAGTTTCTCAACGTCTTAAGAATCTAGCAGCTTTTGCTGAGAAAGTCTGATAAATCTTACTGGTAACATCTAGGTGTATCATTTAGGGATTTGAATAAACCTTGTGGGAACTATGAAATGTGAACCTTCGATTATCTTTATTCACCATGGCGGGTTTTACCAGTCACTGGTCCGATAAACCCTACTTCCTGTATCCAAAGGAATAATCCAACCTGGTGACTGTGTAAATCTTTGAACTTTATAATTGCATTAGACTGTTAAAAAAACTATAGAATTAACCAACAACATATGAATGACTGGTGACCATACTTGATTGGAGCAATTTTGTCTTGCAAGGTGGTTTCCATGACAGCATTCAATAACTTATTACATTTGTTAGTCAATTCATATTACATGGCTATAGTGACAAGAACTGTTACATTATGGTATTTATTATATAGCCATCAAAATCCCCAATTACATCTTACATGGCAACTTTGCTAATGGGACTGTGTGGTGAACATTAGGTAACAGAAAATTACATAACAAAAGCTTTCAAATTTTTGTGAAAATACTTAAGTGGATGGAAATTTGAGGCAACAAGAGTGGCAGGAAATGATGCCATGCTGCTACATCATCCAAGGACCACGACAGGAAGGACATTCACCTCACGGACAGCTTCACTAGAATCTACTGGGTGTAGAAATTCAACACCATAAGCAAGAGAGCAATGGTGGTAACAGGAAGTGGATGAAACTGGCAGTCAGTGCAAGACTATGGGTCAACATTTAAACTGAAACAGGAAGACCTGTGCAAAAAGTGGTGGGGATGACTAAGGTGGACTGATGGGCTTGGCAGAGTTTGACAACATCTTACAGAAAAACATCAAAAGATAGGGAGGAATCAAATACTTTTTCCCCTCCCATCCCTATTTCTTTTTTCCCTCTTTTCCCCCTTCTTCGACAATGATAAAAGACACATTAGCAAGTGCTTGCATACAAACACAAACACTAATTTCTTTTAGTAAACTTTAAGGTCAGTAATATTTCTATTGGCTGTTACATGTTTTCATTACAGCACTTATTTGTATAAGGAGTTGTTCCTCATTTTTGTGTTTTGTGGATAGCGTGGTTATGGCAGAGGGTATAGCCGTGGCTAACTGTTTACTCATGGAAGCTATTATGTTTCTTATAATCCGTGGGTGTAAATGAAATTCGCTGTTTCCGGTCACAGTAATGTAAAATTGTATGGTTTCATGGTTGTTGTAGAAACTTCTAAACTTTGGTTCTGATTTTATTGACGAAATTTAGATCTAAAATTGAGTTGCGGGAGATGGTTAAGTCATGGTGGGATATATTATGTAAGGTTCACAATATAAGCAATCAGTTTTGGAAGGAAACTGAGGTTTGCATCAGTGTTTGGAGGATACACGGTATAGAATACAGGATCTTAAAGGTTTTAAGAAATGCTCTGAAAAACAAGTAAAGTATGAGTGTGGATGAAGGATTAAAGGAAGTAAATTGGAGAGTGCAATCAGAAGTATATGGAGTCATCATTAAAAAAAAAATTGCAACATGCAGTTTCTAGATGCAATGTTTGCTGAGAGAATATTCGACACTCAAATAAGCTTAAAAATTAGATTTATGGGAAGGTGCAAGAGTGTATGGTGGAAGAGATCAGCAAGTTAAAGATTAAAATTGACATTGCAGTTTATCAGACCAAAGAGACAGTATGTGATTAGTATGACTCTGGAGCATTTTGAGAATCAGAAAAGGAGGAGGGTATTTATAAGTTTATGTTACACACGCATATTTATATATATTCATTGAAGTTTTGTTTCGTGTGGTTGTTGTTTTACGTGTTGGTTGCTAAGAGAGATATGGCTGAGTTGTGATCTTAAACTGAATCATTGCAAATTCCATTTATGAATCATGCAACCTCAGAAGGAAGTTCAATAGATTTTAACTGTGTTTAGTTTTGACTGGTGTTGGGGGAAGATGTAAAATAATAAATGAAATGAATTAAAAAGTTATTATAAGGACAAATAATTGTTTATGCTTAATTTGATAGTTAAATGTTTTGTATAAAATTTTTAATTACAGAAAGGTCACTGTGCTTCAAGACAGGAGAAGAGTTGTTTTGCGCAAGTAATTACGAAACATTACATAAACCAAAGGCACAAGGCAGGAATGATGCACGAAGAAAAATAACACTAGACAGAAACTCAAAAATAGCAAGGAATACCATAATGCCATCCAATTATTATTTATTGTATGATATTTAACTGGTACACAATAGGTTAGGACAAATGTACATATCACAAGCTTGTACAATTTCATATCTCTAGATCTAACGTTTTAATCCAGTCAACTGCATTGATCGATGCATCATGTATTTCCGCTATTGTTCCTTTGTAGGCCCGAAGAGGAAAGTCAGATCTATTTTATGTAAGGTAGCTCCACAGTCTCAATTTGCAGAATCTACCCAGCCCCATTTGTGTAATAAGTAGCCGCATCTGCATTGACCTGTTTGAATCCGATTGATTACTCTCCAATGCTGCCTGGAGAGATCGAAACCTTGTAACTGTACTGAGGAGTCCTCAGCTAAATTTTTACTGACTACTGATGACTGCTCCCATTGAGTTGTCCACAACTTGTTGATGCTAAAAGAAGACTCTGTAAGCTTGAGTGCTGCGTGCCATGCGCCATGGCGGTTTTCTTGATTTCAAGGTGTTGTATTTTTAACGGTCTTCTTCTTCTTCTTACTGTTGGAATTATCAGTATTGGACTTTATATTTTTACCTTTTTTTCTTATAACCCGGTCACCAGGAACAAATATCCCGCTTTTAACTTGTTTTTAACTTTAACCTTCAATCTTATTCATTTAATCTTTTCTATTTAAATAATAATAAACTTTCATATGATGCATTGACATTTATTCAAGTTGCATTTCATTAATAGGTATCCAAAGAATACAAGGACCTTTGCTCTCTATAACTATTATCAACTCAAATGCACACTAACTTTTGCTCTCAATCGCTCTCTGGTTACTCCCGTCGTTACCATGGCTACGAATTTCTTTTATAATTTCTCCATGAACACATTATGTCACAAAGGGTTGGTGTTTTGCTTGAATATCATCTTGATCTACAGGCAGCTAATAGTTCTTCAGGATGTTTTTCCAGATTTTTAAGAGAGCTACTGATCTTCTTGGTAATGGAGGTGAAATGTTACATAGCACTGGAAGCCATATTGTGTTCATACTCTGAATGCATCCCGTAATTACCTGCATCACCTGATTGTGTTGCACATCTATCTTCTTTGTGTGGGCACTATTGATCCAGGATGGGCAGCAGTATTCAGCAACAGAGTTTTACAGAGCTAAGGTTGTGGATCTTAGAACAAGAGCATTCGCTCTCCATGAAGTACCTGCAAGCTTTTGAAGAATAATGCATTCCAATGACCACACTGAACTTGGGAGAAGAACATTCACAAGGAAATTGATACCATATCCACTATGGAAAATGAATGGGAGAAGTAATGGAGGGCAAAAGTTACTGTCAGGAATGAGGAAATGGGGCATTTAGTTTAAATGAAGAAACAACGAATGAGGTTGAGAAGTTAAAGTCAGAAATTCCCAGTGACACTAAAGAAGAATCAAGATTCTTTTTTGTTTATGGTTTTACACACTGACATCAAGGTTATTAGAGGAGATAAAGGGGAAAGGAATGGGAAGGAACTCAGCGATAGCCTTTTTAAAGGCCATCATGGTATTCACATGGAATGATTTGGGGAAACTATGGAAAACCAAAATCTGGGTGTCCAGATGGGGATTTGGACTCGCATCCGTGTGAATGCGAGGCAATAGCATTACCACTCACCCCCTATGCTCGTTATGAATCGAGAATAATTTCTTATACAGGGGACGAGTGTATTTGGTGTATATTCAAGTCAATGATTGAGACCATAGCAAGTTTTCAGAGGCTGTCATTGTTAATCACCATAGCTGTGTTGAGGAATCAGAAGGTGATAAAGTAGAAAAGGAAGTAGCCAAAATGTTACTGGAAATGGTTGCTGGTAAATGTAAAGAATTAGAGGAGGGTGGGACACCAGGAAGTGAGACAAATAATGACAAAAAGGAGTCAGAAATTAATGTAAAAAGAAAATGAGAAGCAAGTGAGAACTACCACTGTCCTACTGCGACCAACAATGAATACAAATCAACTGGCATGATCCACACTGTAATGGGACATTATCACGCCACGCTACAATTTGGATTTTTTTAAAGTTGTTTTTAATTTTAATTTTTTTTTTATTCAGTTTAAAAATTAAATTGATCTCGGGCAGCCCAAATTGTATATGTTTAAATTAATATGCAAGGGTTTTGATGCCATTTGGCAAACAATGGAAGCATACCTCCGGTCCCCTTCCCGCCAGAATGGCGCCGGACAGCACAAGGCACAAAGGCTACCCTGTCCCGTTAAGACTCTCTCAAGGTCGAGTGCATCGCCCCGTTCTTGAGACGCGACGCTCCCACACTGGCGGGCGGGAGAACGCTCGCAAAATTGCCGCGAATCTCAATGTGCTACGACATCACGTGATTTCCAGAAAGCCTGACCTGCCAATGAAAAGAATCCTAAGGGTTTTCATCAGTTAAAACAGGGCTTGTTCTTTCTGCCCAACATGTTTCTTCTCCGAGACGAACGAGACCATCTTTCCCAAGAGCGAGAGGACTTCTGCCTTGGCCACGGTCCGAGACGGTTCAACTCTGGGGGCATTGGAGAGTAACCATCCTATGGTCACAGGCTGGTGATCCCCGTCTGGTCGCTGCATCGAGATCACACTGAGACAAGCTGTGCGACCTCCACCAGAGACGCTGTCTTCGAGCTGGTAATGTTCACTCGCCAGATCTGGAATCATTGTGACTGCGAATGACCCGTAAGCGATCTGAGACAGACTTATGCTCACCAAGCAGACCTAATTCTGAGCTAGCTGGCATTCCATCGAACATTGTGTGTTGTGGAGGCCTTGCAAATCGCAAGTTCCATATTTTCTTTAATTAACGGCTCCCGAGATTAATATTCATATATGTACATATGTCTTAATTGCGGACATTTACTATCATTTTATATTGTGCATATTTGTCATCTTTTGATAATCTAACTTCATTAGATAAATTCCGATTAAAGTAAATTCATTCAATTGTTTGCTTGAATAAATCGGCAAATTGTAACGTCTAGGCTTGTTTGATATTCCAGTGATTTTATGTTAATATTAAATTTAAATATGCCTAGCGGTGTAATAGCCAAATGAATATAAAAAAATATCAATGTCAGTTTTCTTGCGATCTGGCAATGTTAAGATTCTTGCCAACCCAAAATTAAATTCTTTTAAATAATTAAAAATTTATAAAAAAAAATAACCCCCTCCTAAAGCCCTCTCACTACAATGGCGCCCAACATGGGGCGAATTAATTAATCAATCTGGGGAATTAATTAATTAACTATCATATATTTGTTTCAAAGTCTCAAGTTCATGACCTTTGGCATTTATTTTTCTAGTATAGAAAGTAAAATTTATACTTTGTCATTGTTTGTTTGAAAATTCAATTTATTTGTGTGATTCATTCTTTTGCAAAAGGAAAAAAAAAATTTTTTTATTCAATATGATTCATGATAAATCAGTTTCAGACATTTAATTGCAAATTAATGTTTTGCTCTTTTTCTCAACATGCATAGTTCATTTTGAAGCATATAATATCGAGTCAGTGTTTGTCTATTTAACATGTTAGCAATTAAGAATTTATTTGCGCATGTTTTGCTAATGCCGGTTGTTGGTTGTTTGCATGAATCAGCATTGTGATTTGGTCTTGCTTTTTTTTTGGATGGTTTGTCGCTCAATTTTCTTGATGGGATTTGTGCCTATGTTATGTGTAAATTTTAAAATTTTGACTGATGTTAAACATCGCGCTGTTCGTAATTTACAACATTGTTTGCTAAAATCTTTAGTCATCACTAGAATTTCCTGTTCCATATAGTAGTCCTATGCTTTTGAGATCCGGACGTAATCTAAAAATAAATATGGCAGGTAACAATTCAAATGTAGAGATTGAACGATAATCGCAGAAAGTTTCAAAATGATAGGGAACCGTTACCGAGTGCGGGAACGAGCTTTATAGCAACGGAAACATTGAATTATGACACTAGAAGCCTAGATAACGTCATTGAAGACCAGAACATTGATGATAGGTCGGGGTACAGTTCCAATTCTACAATAACTGTAGCCGACATGGCGTTGGAAAGTCCTACTATTCAGAATGACACGGTGATAGTAACAACCCCAGTAAGTTGTACACCTCCATTAATGGAAGCCACAGCCGCCATACAAAATCCAGTTACAATGCAAAATCAACCAGAGACGCCTCCCTGGGTCCAAGCGATGATGGCTGAGTTAATAAAGGGACAAGAAAATTTAAACAAGGTAGAGGAAAATTTGAGTTCAGAAAATAAACGGATGCATGATAGCTTATCCAAGAAATTGGATTCTACAAAACATAGGATGGAAGCCATGGAAAGGCGGCAGGATCTAATCGGCAAAAGCTTTGAACAAAAATTCTCCGTTTTTCACACGAAAATCTGTGGAGAGGTACCAGACTTTCAGACAGGAATAAGAATGGATATCATTGGTTTGTCCGAAAAATCTGAGCGAGTAATAGCTGCATGCGACCAATTAGAAAAGGCGAATGAGGTGACCAACACAAACATTGCCACTATAAGATCTGCAGTAAAACATTTGCAAGCAGAAATAAGGAAATCCAATGGACCATTGTCTAGTTTAATACATGAAGTTGAAGAATCTTCGGTAGAAGCAGTAAATAGGAATATGGAACAGGTTGTACATGAAAATTTAAATGATAAAGTTCAAGTGATAATTCAGGATGATATTGATTTGCAGGGAGAGGTAAATGAATTGTCTAAGCATCTGCCTGCTTCAGACACTACTATAAATCCTGAAGGGAGGTATTGTGAAATTGAAAGAATTTAATCTATAGCTACATTTAAAGGGGGAGCAGATATTAGATTACAAATAAATGAAATTTCCCGGAAATTGTTGCATATTCAAATGGAAATAGCTGAGATGTGTGTCTCGCTATGAAAATTAGTTAATTTTGGTGGTGCTTACAGAGATCGTGGATACGAGAATTATATCAGAGCAAATGTATTGTGTATGATTTCTGTAGGGAACTTCAGAGAATCACGACTTAGAATTTACTGGAATTTTTGTAGTGATACTCTAATGACTGTGGCAGCCCAAACGGTTCATTTCCTGAGAGGCGGGTTGCTTGATAGCTTTAAAGAGGATATTCCTATCGGCAGATTTCAGCTGACCAGTTTCTTGAAACGAAACTCGTTAGAAACAAATTTCGAGAGCTCTGTTTGCCGAAAAACGATACTGAACTCCAGGGGTGGATACTGGAAATATGCTCAATATGATCCCAGGAGTAGACGCAACAGTAAATTAAAATTTTATGTAATATTGAATCTTGGTTTTAGGTCCAAAGACAGGACTTCATTCCATTTTAAACATGGGACGTTTGAAAATGGAATGGAGGAAACAAATTTTAGATTTTCCCTTTCAAGAAAACTGAATTGTTAGAGTATACGGGTATCTATGCAGACAAATTGTAGGCAAATGAATTTTGATGTAGGGCAAAAAAAGGTAGGGAATGGTTCTGGGTTAATAGGAAGTAACAATAAATTACCGTTGCAAGCAGAACTCATCATTATCAAATAAATTTCTGACGACTGTTGCGGTCAAATAAAACACTTCGCGATCTGAAAGAGCACAGTTTTGGGAACAAGTGTTTACTGCTTGAGTAAAATCGTCTCTAAGTAATTAAGGGGGTTAATAAAGAAACAAAGGTGCGCTTGTTAAGCCATCTAATAAAGATTGTCATGGCCAGTCGTATTTAAAGAAAACCTTCAGAATAGTAGTTGGGGTAGAGAGAGATAAGATTCCTTTTCTTTTCAGTATTTGGGTCCTTACAATGTTGACTGCTGAAATAATCATTATGTAAGATCGTCTTGTACCGCAAAGGTGGCGATTCTTCTTTTGTTGGCATTCATGGAATATAAGTCCAATGTTTTTTATATTGCTACGGCAAATGATAATTACGTCTACTGTAATTATCTGTGTGGAAAATTTAGTCCACATTTATCGGCAGTTGTAAGCAGGACAAGTTCACTGACAAATGGGAAGGAGAAGGTTGTGTTAAAAGTAAGTTAGAGGTTAAATCTTTCACATACAATGACGTGACATTGAATTATTATATGCGAATGGAAGCAAGAAGTTTCAATATTGTTATCTGTCGACCATTAAGTCCCATTGATAATTTAGAGATCGGTAAACAAGAATTGCATGGAGATTATATACGCGAATGTCGGAAGAAATCAGCTCAATTTTCAAGAAAGCTAAAAACAGAACAGACGGTAAGATCATATAAGAGTTCGAATTTCTAAAATGGAAGTTATAAATAAATCAGCGGGGATTATTGTAAATAAATTCTCACAACAAGGGTAGAAACTTATAGCAAAATTTTCCTGGTGTATAAGGGGACAATTTTTAGTAATAATGCGCCTACAATACATGCATTAGATCCTACCATTCTGCATAGACCTGTTATGATTATGATGAAGGTTCCGATTAAGTAATACATAAAGTGATAAGATTAGGAACAAAATGTAAATAAAAGTAATTAAATAGTGAAGTAGGATTTATTCTTAAGCAATATTGTGAAGAAAATAAGTGTTTTTGAACTAGCACATTAGCGGACCGCAAAACTGTTACTTAGGGCTGGACTGGAGCGACCAGATTTCCAAGAAGATCCTTATCTAAGCCGCCAGACTCAGGTAAAAGAAGGGTCATTACTCAGATGCAGGGGCCCATTCCTAATACGGCAGCAGGTGGATGAATGAGTATTTGTCTAACAATAACAGAAAATAGGAAGTTTGTTTTGCAATGACATTGCGTCGGAAGACTAAAGGTATAGGAGATATGTGCCAAAATGCATTCTCGGATTACGCTATTCGGAAATTACGAATGGAAGGCGGAAGTAAAAAATGTTTTGACACTGACACAAAGGCCAGGACACATTTGATGTATAAATGTACCAGTTCGGGAGTGGGATATAAATATCCTTAAAAGGTTCCTAACATATGGGCATATATAAGTTTGTTATTTCCCAGTTGCGAAGCCATTCAGCAGTAAATCTGTCGGTAGCACTTATTAACGAGAAACGACGTAAAAAAAAATTATATCGAAAGCACTTCCTGACACTCTGCAACTTGTTGAAATGACTCATATTGCGTGAGGCTAATATTCAAAACTCAATGTTATACGGGATCGCATATGGCCCGGGTATTTGAATATAAAAATCATAAGTCCCTCAGTAGGAAATCTCCAGTGTAATAATTTATTGGAGATTTGTAATAAAAGGTCAATCACGGTTTCTTTTTGCTTAAGTTCTTGAAGTTTCACGAGAAATAAACATGACTCCGACATGAGCAAAACTTGCATGATAATATGTAAAAAAACTATTTGATTCATATGAGTACATAAGTTTGTGTTTATCAATTATGTTGTTCATTTCAAATTTACTATGTTTTATATTGTTTAGTGTAAGAATCTTTTTAATAAGTTAATGTGGGAAACCAGGCAAGAAATCACTTATTGTTGTACACAATATTGTAAAACAGCCTAAGGTCATGGACATTCATTCAGTTTAGTATCTGTGGCAAGAATCATAGCATTGAGGGTCGCTGTATATGTAAAAATATCGATTATTGGTTACAGTGGAAGGGAGTTAGAATGGCTTAAAATAAAATTATTCTAAATAATTTTATTTTCCCGTAGTTGGCCGTATATTGTAACGGGACGTTATCACGCCACGCTACAATTTGGATTTTTTTAAAGTTGTTTTTAATTTTAATTTTTTTTTATTCAGTTTAAAAATTAAATTGATCTCGGGCAGCCCAAATTGTATATGTTTAAATTAATATGCAAGGGTTTGGATGCCATTTGGCGAACACTGGAAGCATACCTCCAGTCCCTTTCCCGCCAAAATGGCGCCGGACAGCACAAGGCACAAAGGCTACCCTGTCCCGTTAAGACTCTCTCAAGGTCGAGTGCATCGCCCCGTTCTTGAGACGCGACGCTGTGAAGGTCACACCCCCTCCCACACTGGCGGGCGGGAGAATGCTCGCAAAATTGCCGCAAATCTCAATGTGCTACGACATCACGTGATTTCCAGAAAGCCTGACCTGCCAATGAAAAGAATCCTAAGGGTTTTCATCAGTTAAAACAGGGCTTGTTCTTTCTGCCCAACATGTTTCTTCTCCGAGACGAACGAGACCATCTTTCCCAAGAGCGAGAGGACTTCTGCCTTGGCCACGGTCCGAGACGGTTCAACTCTGGGGGCATTGGAGAGTAACCATCCTATGGTCACAGGCTGGTGATCCCCGTCTGGTCGCTGCATCGAGATCACACTGAGACAAGCTGTGCGACCTCCACCAGAGACGCTGTCTTCGAGCTGGTAATGTTCACTCGCCAGATCTGGAATCATTGTGTTCTTTGAGACTGCGAATGACCCGTAAGCGATCTGAGACAGACTTATGCTCACCAAGCAGACCTAATTCTGAGCTAGCTGGCATTTCCATCGAACATTGTGTGTTGTGGAGGCCTTGCAAATCGCAAGTTCCATATTTTCTTTAATTAACGGCTCCCGAGATTAATATTCATATATGTACATATGTCTTAATTGCGGACATTTACTATCATTTTATATTGTGCATATTTGTCATCTTTTGATAATCTAACTTCATTAGATAAATTCCGATTAAAGTAAATTCATTCAATTGTTTGCTTGAATAAATCGGCAAATTGTAACGTCTAGGCTTGTTTGATATTCCAGTGATTTTATGTTAATATTAAATTTAAATATGCCTAGCGGTGTAATAGCCAAATGAAAAAAAAAATATGTATCAATGTCAGTTTCCTTGCGATCTGGCAATGTTAAAGATTCTTGCCAACCCAAAATTAAATTCTTTAAATAATTAAAAATTTATAAAATCCCCCCCCCCCTAAAGCCCTCTCACTACAACACATAGCTGATAACAAGACACAGTTCCCCTTCCACTAGTACTGTCACAACGTTAGAGTATGCCATACATGGAGGCGAAGAGGATTAACTCCTAGGTTACGGTAACATGGAACTGAATAGTTGCGAAGGTTGTGGATCAGAAGAAATGCTGTTAAGGAATACGTGAGAACACAATCCATAAGTACTGTCAGAAAATAAACCATGAGGGGAGAAGAAGGAAAGAGAATATTTCATCAATACATAATTAAAAACAAAACATAAAAGCAAGGGTGGAAGTGGAAGAAGAAACTGGTGATTTGTTTAGTGAAGGGAGGAATCTGTTAAGGTTTAGAGGTAATATAATCATTTGGAGAGATGTGAAATATGGATTATTAGTGGGCAGGGCCACCCTACCACCATGTGTGTTACTCCTATCCCAACCCCAAACTCACATGTGTGCATGTTCCCTTGGTTATTAAACAATCTTACTACAAGCATAAAGCTTACATTTCCCATACATTTTCCTGTACCAGAGAAAAAGCTGGCCAAGAAGAGAGGAATATTACATTGTTCTGTGTGAAAGAAGTGATGGTGTCATGAAGTGATTGTTGGGTCTAACAAGTCACAATTTGTGTTACATTGAATCTTTATTATTATTTTCATTAAAAACATGAACTATGATCTCATTCCAGACTGATGTGGCCAACACTGGAAGGACTATTTTGCTTATGAAATTATTAGTATAAAGTGTATAAGTATTGTAAGGTAATGAGTTTTCACCAACCAGTTAGATTTGTGGTATATTTTTACAAAGTGATATTGTATGTATTTATGTTATGTTTTTTTAAGTAACAATGCATGAAAGATTCATCATTTGTATCAAAATGCCTAATTTGGCAAGTTCCAACAGTTGAGATGTGACAATACAGCACGAGTTTCAGGAATGCTATAGTGTCAACTTTATGCACTTGATGATATCTGAACAAGTGAGAAAAGAATGTATGTTATCATGTAATGTGATCATATATATGTTTCCCGTGGGCTAATACATGATGGTGCAAAGTTTGTGTATAGACAGCACTGGAAAGTTGTGGACTTCAACTGTGCCCTCCCTAATGCCACAACCAAGACTAATCCACCAGGCTCTGTCTTTTAGCAGGCACCTCTTCCTCAAACAATCCACAGAAAGTGACAAACCTGTTAAATTTGATAAACATTTAACAGTCAAATCTCTAAAATTAAAACCAAGTTGTGGCATTTAGTGGCACCACACGACAGGATCAAAAATTTATTTGACCCCCCAGGCTATGCTCTACCACTTCTGTAAACCATCATTCCTTCACAAAAGTATTTTTAAATACTGTCCTCTTGTGTATTTATCATATTTTATGTCTAATCTACCACTGGTAAATTTAGTCCCCAAAAAATAATAATCAACTTACCTCCTACACTTAAATCTGATTATGAATTTAGTATCTCCCAAAGGTGTATTGTAATCCATTTTTCCACTATAGTAAGAAACAAATCAGCAAGTCACGACTATGATTTATGAACACCTGTAAACTGTACTACTCTTGATTAACCAAAAATGCTCCTTCATAAACTACTCATCTATCTCTTTAGTGAAAATCTCATTGTCCAGCATTCCTTTAAACAAGACTCTGCCGCAATAACTAAATGTGGTTTGTGCTAAAGTATGAAAACCTTAATTTCATTCATTTTACTCCTACAACAACAAAAATGAAGACTGATTAAAGAAGTTGAATCATGACATCATAAGATATAGTTTAGAGAGGACAACAGGTTTAAACACAGCTAAGCGAAATCTCAGACTTGGTAAAAAGCAGATAACATCAACTGATGGAAAAAGGGTACAATTTCTGACAAAGAGGAAATTTTACATTTCGTTAGAAGTTTCTATAATAACTTTTATGGCATCTGATGGCCTTTTTTTTTTGTAATTATTAAGGCAGTTGTGATTTCATGCAATGTGATCTTCAAGCAGGTCAATTGCAACAGTATTTTTTTTTATCTGAATTTAATTTAATTGCAATGGAGCACATGCTCCGGTGGCAATTTCCCGACACACCCAACTTCCCCCTATCCTATACTCACCTACATTTGCCCTCTACAAATTTTAACTTTAAATTCTTTTAAAGTTTTCAGTAGGTTATTCATCATTCCCCAAAAGAAACAAATCTGTCAAAGGAATGTGGTGAGTAGGATGCAACACAGCCCGAGTAGGTAAGACAGCCAGCGAATTAAGCAGAGCAACAATGTCATTTGGCAAGGATGGGAGGACATGGGATATAGTTATTGGTCTGAAAGCCTCACTACCGTCAGGAGGAAGTGGGGTAGTGATGAACAAAACCCGAGTGCAGGAGCCAGAAGGAGGTAGGTCAGTGCCAGAATATGCTAAGCTATCTTAGCATCTTCACAGCGTCTTGGGACTTAACAGGACCTAGGGTCGAGTGAAGTTGGAGACAGCCAAGTAGAGAGAGATGGTTGCAGTTTAATCATCACGATGACGACTCCAGCATAGCAGATGGGAAATAACTATGTTGGCAATGTAGAACGGGACTTGCATATTATGGCAGTTAACAGAATAACAGGCTCTGACATTAGTTCCAATAATGGGCTTGTGTGTAATATAAAAGGGAACTGAAAGAATCAAGTGGAGTACTACAGATGAATATGTACCTTTGTAAATAAATGTGAATATTGTCCATACCTTCCTGCATCCTATCATTTGATGGCTCTACTGCTCACCAAGCCCTCCAAAGCATAATTACTCAGTCGAAGCTGGCCTAGAGAAATGATAGAGGATATTTGAATGGTGTCATGGTGTGGCATCAGCCAACACGATAAAGTGTTGGGCAAAGGTAGAAAATACTCCAGTAAGTTGTAAATAATGAGAATAATGGAGAATAAGATAAGGAAGAATTTGTACAGCAGAAAGTACCTTTCATTATAACAGTGTTACAGAATCAGTAAACAGCTAGCTGCTTGCTGCTGTTGCAGTGTTGATGGAGCGGATTCAGCACAACAAGGCACAGCAGTTGCAGAATCAGGGTCAGCAACTCAGCAGAAACGAGTGAGTAATGAAGCTTTGCATCAATGCCTAACAGTGCAGGAGGCGGAGTTTCCACGAAATGCGATGTAGAAAGAGAGAAATCAAAAGTGAGCTTGGCAGAAGCCTTAAAATTAATTCCTTTTGTGGCAAGAAAGAAACATTAGATGAGTTCCTTGATAATTGTGATACAGCTTTCAGCTTTATTAGTGATGACGAACAAGAGATTTTGTTGAAGTTTGTTAAATCATGTATTGGAGGTCCGGCAAGGTAGTGTATTCTAGTAAGAGAGAAGGTAAAGGAATGAAAAGTGTCCGAGCTGTATTAATAGAGAATTATTGGCCTAAGCGTATGGTGGGTCATTATGCTATCAGTATGTTTGCAAGTTGGCAGCAGGCTGGAGAAACAGATGCGGGTTAGGCTAGTAAGTTGGATGGAATTGTGCATGAGCTTCGAGAAGCAACAAAGAGAGATTTAAAATGCAGCGAGTTGACAAGAGCATTGAAATTAATACACAATCTGAGTTTTGCTGTGTTCACTCAAGGCTTAGTATATTAGAAGATTGTTGTAGTGTTAAGAGCACAAGAAACGGATCTACAATTGGTAGAAATTGTCAAGATCGCGATTTCGGAAGAAACAGTAATTTTGTCAGCCAAAGAGAAGAGGCAACACTCAGGAAATGATCACAGGCAGTATCCAGAGTTAAACAAAGGAAGAAGTGAAGTTTGGAACTCTAGAAGAACGGCAGAAGACTTTCAATTATGTGGAAGAAGTGGGCAAAATGCTAGGCAGTGTGTAAAGACGCCCGTCATAAGAGAAGTAGCGCAAGAGGTAAGGGTGCGCTGTCAGTTGTGTCACCACAGTGGCCATGAGGCGAGGCAATGCCGAAGCAATGTACGCATGATAGAGTTCACGGCTTAAGCAAGTAAATAATTATGTTGGCAATGTAGAACGGGACTTGAATATTATGGCAGATAACAGAATAATAGGCTCCGAAATTAGTTGTAATAGATAATGGACTTGATAACATAAAAGGGAACAGAAAGAATCAAGTGGAGTACTACAGACGACTATGTACCTTTGTAAATAAATGTGAATATTGTACATACCTTGCTACAATATCATTTGGGTACTCTACTAATCACATGACTTAATAGTCTTACCCGCAATTTAATACATACCTCTTTGGAAGTGGCAGAACGGAAACAAAAAAAAACAAAAAAAAAAAATCCCCAGACCACCACAGTTTAGAGAAAACTTCAACATTCTCCTCTTTGTTAATTTTCATATTTTAGTTGGCGAGGAAACTATTCATCACTTTGCTAAAATTTTCTCTTCCTGTTTTCACAAAGCATCAACCCCATCATCATGGAATACAGCTATCATCATTCTGCTGCTCAAAAAATGAAGTATTCACAACATAGAAACCTACCACCCTATATGCTTGCTGTCTGTTATGTACAAAATATTTGCAAAGATCTTATTGAACCAAATCAGCTCTATCCTAGATTCTGCCCAACCCACTGAGAAAGCAGGATACCACAGCTTTACCGGTAGCACAAGCAACCATATTCTTGCCCTATGAGAACTAATTATCTGAGCAAACAAATAAGTGATACCCGTTTGCGTAGCTTTTGTGGATTTCAAGAAACATTCAATTCAGTAAGTCTCAAGGCCATTTTGTAAGCCTTGGCGAACATGTTGTTCACATAGCTTATATCACAGTGCTCTATAACATCTATGGCACTTACACCAGCCTCTGCCAGCATCTCAGAAAAAAACTACAGATTTCAGCAGTGAAAGTTAAGCAAGGTGATCCATCTCTACAAAATTATTTTCAACTCTTTGGAGATGGCAATGTCAAAGGTACAATAGGTAGAAAAGGAATGCGAATTCATAGCAGAAGACTTCAATAACCTTAGATTTGCTCACTTTACACTTTTGGCTAACGAAATTGACGAACTCCTAACCTAGGTTACTAATATCATCTCCGATTATAAGGCAGGTTCAATATATATACAGCAGGGCTGTAAATATAAATAATCTATCTTTAGAAAAAGGCAGTGAGTAAGTGCAGGCTGAAATTCAAGAGAATAAAGAAGCAATACAAACAGAACATACAGGGAGTGAACAAGTTGAAACAATCTAACATATTGCTCTGTCAAAAAAGTACCAGCCATTGGTCAACAAAACACAAAATATTTATTATACATCCAAATTTATTGTATCGCCTTCAAAGTAGGCCCCTTTCGAAATAACACACTTATGCCAGCAAATAATCCAATCATCAAAACATTGTTTAGGTACTTTTTCTGGAATCAACTTCAGTTCTCCCCACGAATTCTATTGTATTGACTGAAAATGGGTGCCTCAAAGTGGTAATTTGAGTTTTGGAAAGAAGTAAATTGGCTAGAGCTATATCAGGTGAATACGGTGGTTGCTCAGTGGTATTTGTTAAGTTTTTGGCCAGAAATTCATTCACAATGATAGCCTTGTGAGATGGTGCAAAATCCATGAGTTTTCTTTCTACAAATCTGGCCTTTTTTGATGAATTTGCTCTCTCAAGCACCACATAACACTGAGATATATTCTTTATTTACCTATTTATTTATGACCTGGCAAGAATTTCAAGTGCACAAAACCATGATCATCAAAGAAAACAGGCAAAATCACCTTGACTTTTGATCAACTTTGAAGTGGATTTTTCGTTTCGGCTCAGTTGGAAGACACCACTCCGAAGCTAGTTGACAGGTTTCTATATCAAACTCATAAACGTATGCCTCATCACCAGTTACAATGCGTTTTATGAATGTGGGCTCGGAATTGACTCGTTATACCATGTCGTAATGCGTTTCATGCCCAAACAATCATTTAAAATGGTACGAATTGATTCATGAGACAGAGAAAGTGCAGCGGCTATCTCTCTCAAACATAAGTGATGATTCAGTCACCATTTCCTTCACTTTAGTGATATTAACTTCAGTTGAAGTTGTTGATGGCCAACCAGAGCGAGGCAACCCTTCCATCATATCTCAACTGCTTTTGAATTCAATGTACCACTCATATGCATGTGTTTTTTTATAAAGTCGATTCACCGTAAGCCTTCCGTAACATTTTCAGTGATTCAGCACATTAAATTCCATTTGCAATGCAACATTTGAGACAAATTCTTTGTTAGATATTTTTATCCATTGTAAAAATTGATAAGAACACTTGAGATGAACTGTTAAAAATGAGCACTGTAAACAAACTAAATGATAGATAGCACCAACTTTGCAAGAAAAAGAAGTTTGACAATCCCTTTAAGCGGGCTTTTCAAATGATCAATTGAAGGTTCTTTCTTGACAGAATGTAAGATACAAATTTGCAGAGATGGTAGACATTGGTCTAAGAAATAAGATAATAAAAGATGGTAAATAAACATTAGGCTTTAGGAAACAAGCTGTCCAAAAACCTTGGATTGCAGAAATTTTTTTGAAGTTGATGGATCAGAGGAAAACACACAAAAATGCTCAGAATGAATCAGGAAGAGAACAGCACAGACATTTCAGAAATCAAATAAACAAGAAATGCAAAAAAGCAAAAGAATAGTGGCTGCAAGAAAAGTGTGAAGAAGTAGAAAGTAAATGGTTGCAGGTAAAATAGATGTGGCCGGTATGAAAATCAAGCAAGATTTTGGAGAAATGAAGAAAAGATGTATAAACATAAAAGCTGCTGATGGGAAACCTGCTTTAAATTCAGAAGACAGAGTGACTGGATGGAAGGAATATGTAGAGAAAGAGTAGGATGGAGATGATTTAGAGAACAGTGTACAGGAGAAAGATTGTGATGTCAACATTGATGACTTTATGGGATCCTGTTTTAAGAACAGAATTTGCCAGCTTTGAAAGAACTGAAATCAAGTAAGGCAATTGGAATAGATGAGATTCCTGCAGGAACTTCTGAAATGCCTATAAAGAATCCAAAGACTATTCAAACTGATGTTAAATAGTTAAGAAATATGAGAGATTCCAACTGCTTTTAATAAAACTATCATCTTCACACTTCCAAAGAAAGCATAAGCCAACAAATGTGATAATTATCTCAGCATAGGTAAACCATTACATGCATCAATATTACTGACCATGACAACATACTGAAGAAAGGATAGTAGAAGAGATAGCGGGTGGAGATCAATAAGATCAGTTTGGGTTTAGGAAAAACTGTGGTACAAGAGAAGCAATTTTGGCTTGAAGATTAATACTCGAAGGGTAGATCAGTAAAAACAAAGATACTTTTATGGGTTTTGTTGATTTAGAAAAAGCTTTTCTAATGTTAAGTGGGACAAGATGTTCAAAATTTTAAAGAAATCAGGTGTAAATATCAAGATAGAAGAATACTTCATAACCTATATAAGAATCAAGTGTCTATAATAAAAGTAGAGAAGCTTGAGAGACATGTATCAGTCAAAAATGGTGTGAGACAAAGTTGTAGTCTATCTCCATTAATATTCAATTTGCAATAAAGGAAGTAAAAGAAACATTTGAATGTGGCACAAGTGTTCAAGGAGAAAAAAATTGTATGCTACGACTTGCTGATGAAATTGTCATGTTAGCAGAGCAGGCTGGGGATATTAAAAACTTACAGAATGTTATGAATAAAATACTGATGGAAAATTTTGGACTAAATATAACCCAAAGCAAACCAAAAGTGATGAAATTTGGTAGTAATTATAGCAGTAATGCAATATGATAAGAAACGAATTCTGCTATTTAGGAAATAAAATTACAACTGATGGCCAAAGCAGGAATGATTTTAAATGGCACTAGCAAAAAGAGCTTTCATAAAAAGAGAAATCTTTTAGTTTCAAATATTTATGTAAGACTCAAAAAGAAGTTCTTAAAACTCTATGTGTGGAGCACAGAACTTTATAGCAGTGAAACATTGACCAGAAAAAAGGAAAATTGAAACATTTGAAAAGCGGTGCTATAGAAGGATGCTGAAAATTAGTGGACAGATAAAGTACCAAATGAGGATGTTTTGGAAATTATGTTGAGAAAAGAAGTTTGTGGAAGATTATTACAGGCAGAAGAGAAAGGATGCAGGGTAACATTTTAAGACATGTGAGATTTGTTAATTTGTTAGTGGAGGGATCAGTCAAATGAAAGAACTGTAGAGCTACACAAAGATTAGTAAATATGAAACAGGTAATTGAAGATGTAGGTTGTAACAGGTATGTTGAAATGAAAAGGCTGGCACAAGATAGGAAAGGATGGGCATTGTATTAAACCCGTCAAGAGACTGATGACAAAATAGTAATAATGATAATAATAATAATTAGAGGGGAAATGCATGACCATTAATTTTTCGTTGTGTCAAGCTGAAATGGCAAGCTTTTGGGAGGCATTCATTTATCCTCAAATCTAAA
>CM061920.1:273279739-273299738 GCA_031002005.1 Vandiemenella viatica
TAAATTTATATCTCTTCATCAGTATGTTGATTGGTAGCTCATTATGGGGGGGGGGGGGAATGATATGGTGAAAATTATTCAGTGGGAGTTGTTAAGTATAAACTCAAGCATTGTAAAAGTCCAACAGGCATGCAGATGGAGTCAGAGTCAAAAATGTTCCATTGCGCTAAGACCATTCCAGTGGGGAAAGTTAGTGTATAAGGAAGTCACATCAGTTGATAACAAGAAAGAGCCGGAGGGAGAGGGGGAAGAGGCGTGGGCACAGTAGAAAGATGAAGGATGGTGTGTTGCTTATGTTTGATGTTGGAGGAAAGCTGGCTTACAGTGGGTTGTAAGTATTGGTCCACCAAGTTAGAGATGTGGCCATGGAACATTTTCTAGACCAGCACTCTTCCAACAGCCTTACTACCTTGGCCCTCCTGTTACTTAACAACCTTTTCAAAATTTACAGATTTGTTGCACTGCAATGAGATCCCAAATGGCTCTCTCTTACGCAAACCTCTTCCTGGGCCTCCTGAAACAGTAATTTCGTGATAAGATCAACCAGAAATGTATCCTGTCGCTCAGATTCATATACATTATCATGATCTGGACCCATGCAGAAAATAAGCTTAGTTTCACTAACAATTTCAGTACCTTTTAACACCCTGATCTTTGGCTGGGCCTATTTTCACATTCTTGAATCATAGATGTGGATTTGTCCCTCTTTGATGTACACCTTAGCTCATCTGTACACCTCAAACCTATCAACCTACAACAGTATCTTCATTTGACAGCTGCCATCTTTATCACACTAAACACTACCTTCCTTACAACATTGGAATTCTTGGGAGGTGAATATGCTCTAATAACCAGGCCCTCACACTAACAATAACATCTTTCAAGCTCTGATATTTTGCAGTTATCCACCAAATTTAGTTCAGAAACAACTTTCGCATGCCATATCACAGCCCACTCAGCCCAACATCCACTCTAAACCCTTAAAAACCAACTTCACTCCAGTCCTGATCACCCAGTACTTTCCAGGCCTGGAATCTATTAACTGAATCTTCTGCAAGGGTATGATTTCCGTTGATCCTGTCTACTAATGAGATTCCTCCTCCCAAAAATCTTCCCTGATCATCCTAAAACATGTTTCAATAAATCTCCTTACCTCAGCCAACTCCTAGTCCACAAACATGGTCTCCCTCATCCTACAAGATGGCACAAAGGTTCTTTTCCATACAGCAGATCCCACCGCAAAATGTGCAAAATACACCATGCCTCTACCCATCTTCATCAAACCAGCAACCTGGGAAAACTTCACCATCATAGAAGATACCACCTGTGAAACCTCCCATGTAATATATGAACTAGTCTGCAACCATTTCCCCTGTAGGTCTGACCACTAATCCATTGGCCATAAGGATGAGCAGCCACAAATAAACTGCATTCACCCATTACCCTTAACATCCAGCATCTCTTGATGGCACCGCTCTTAATACATACAATTTCAGTTCTTGGTTCACTGTCCATGCCATCAGAGCTTTCTCAAACAAAAGCAGCATCTCTGAACTGGATACCGGGTCTCAACTTAAGATAGTACCCAGAAGTACCCAGTACTACACAATTCCCATGTCTATCTCTTCCCATTGAGTCACTGTTCACCAGAGCTGATTTTTAAGTAATGGGTAATATCTTTGAGTATTTATTCAAGTTTGTTTATATTTTGTATGTATACAAAAATTTTACTGGTCATTATTTTCTGCCAATTCTTTCCACATGCCTGGACTTGTTCTCGTGTTATAGTTTCCAATTTTACAATGCTTGGTATTATCAATACCCACTCCATGTTGCTTTTTCTCTACCATGAGATGCTGAACAATTTGAGTCTCCTGTTAGCTGCCAGCCACCATCATGCAGCTATCTCAGCCTATTGTTGATTTATTTGTTTCATATGGCAGAAGAATACAAAAACAGTAACTACATTGAATCACAATTGATAAAACCAAACATCGATATTACTACAGACCAATGTCCAACGATTGCAGCCATTCAATTGCTTCTGTGGATGCTACGTGAATATGATGCATTGTACCCCTGAATCTCCTAAGAGGGCATTTCATGATGATGTGGTTACTGCAGTCACAAGAGGGGTTCTCTCTCATTCCCCATGTGTACATCCAGTAATTGCATCTACTGTGGCCTGTTCTCACTCGGTTCAGTGCCGTTCAGGTTTTCCTAGGAAGGCTGAATCCAGGAGGCTGTTGTGTAGGGTCTTGGATTAGCACGTATTTCTCAAGGTTAGAATTGGTCCACTGAGTGTACCATGCTTGGTTATTTTGGAACAGAACTTGACCAAACTTCCATATTGAATACCTAGATTTTAGTCTATTTGGAGTTTTATGTGTGCAGTCATGATGAATTGGAAGGTGTGGATATCTAAAACATTTCCGCCATTCCTTTTTTTAAAGCCACTTGTCTTCAGAGACTTGGCGGGGGGGATGTTAGAGAGTACAAGCAGCCAGTCTGTAGGTGTAGATTTTATAGTTCCAGATATTGTTCTCATTGTGTTGTTTAGTTGAACGTCGATCTTTTTTGTGTGACTGCTATAGACTTAAAATCAAATTCAGTGACAAATAACTGAAGTACAATCCTCATCCATAATATCTAGATGTGGTTCCAGACTGGTCACTGACATATAAGGAACAAATCCATAAATCAGTGGCAAAAATAAAAACTCAAAATAACATCCTTCACAAACTTTCAGGAACGGGTTGGGGAGCACATGCCGCAGCTCTGAGAACATGAGCTCTTGCCCTGATATACTCAGCTGCTGAATATTGCAGTCCAGTATGGCCATTGCTGATGAAGAGATATAAATCTGAAATTTGAATGCTCAAAGTGGGTATGTGTCTATCTGTGTTTCATTACTGCTGTAGTTTTGTATAACAGAGGTTGTTTTCCTATCCAAATGTTTAGTTTGTTCAGTTTTAGGTAGCTATCGTTTCTGACAGTATATATATCATCACCAAGTAGGCAACAACGTGATCACACCTGACTCTGCCAAGTCTCTCATCTACTTCCAAGAATAAGGTTAAACACCAAAATATTGCATTACATGTGTCCATCTTTTGTGCGATCTTTGTTCCTAAGTGCCATAATCTGTGGTAATTGTTGGGTCTTATTTTATGATATGAAGAAAGAGGCTTTTAAGCAATTTAAATAACATCGAATAGGAAAATTCAACTCACCACTGGCCATAATTGAAGGCAGGAGAGCTGTGATGAACACAAAACACGAGGTGAACATAACTGTGCGATATTTTGGTTCTATACTCAAGGAAGTTGGGTGTACAATGCACTTTACTGTTTGACTTTCCATAGTGGATAACAGGATGGGAAAAGTGTGTATTGAATAAAACAGAGTGATCTATAGATAAGTATGGAAAAACAATATTGCTGGTGGAGGTTGATCACCTGAAGAGATACAAAAATAATAGTGATAAATAAATACATAAATAATGGAACAATAATAGAAATTATGGTGTGTTTATTACATTATTAGAAAACAATAGGCACAAAAGAATGGGGCAACTAAAAAATTTGGTATGTTGAAAAACTGCTGCTTACCATAATTGAAGGCAGCAAACAATGAAACATGGACAGACAAGTATATGCATTGTATTGTGCCCTCTGAATTCACTCCATTATGGATGTTGTTCATTGCTTAACAGCAGCAATGTAAGCCAGTCTCCTACAGCACCCAATCTCCACAATGGCTAAGACCCAGAAATGTCAGTGTCATTATTTGTATTTGTGTCAGTTATGTGTGTTCACACCATACAACAATAATCTAATGTTAGTGGTGGTTCATTTCCCTATCCAAATTCGTGTTTCCCCTTTCGCTTTTTTAGTGCCCATTATTTCATTAAAGGGTGAATTGGCACATGTGTTCCTTTAAACAAAGTGGTATACATAAATTTTAATTAAATTAGATTTGGAAAAATTAATGAACTAGATAAAATTACAGAACTGGCACACCTATTATATACTTACTATATAGAAACTTTTATTTTAATCCAGCAGAAGTAAAGATATATTTTGGCTTATCACACACTGGAGATGGAAATTTATGAAATGCTTTAAAAAATGTAACACTCAATTCCGTTTTAAATTTTTTGAGATTTAGATAAATAAATTACAGAACTTCAACTTTTGATTGTATACTGATTTTAGTTTGGATTCGCAAATAAAAAATGAAATTAGCTTTTTTATTCACTTCATCCACAGAAACTTAGACCTATTACAGTATTCTACCTGTGAAAATTTTATGTAGCTGTGGAAACATCATTTCTCTGTTCCTTTCTTCTCAAGCCTGTTACTTCAAGAAGTTTGATACACAGCTTTGATTGAATTATGATGATGTGAAAAAAAAACAAGAGTTACTAGTAAATTATATGATGTGTACACTTTTAATTTTGTTATGGCAGGAAAGATTCATTCATTACTTTGTACTTCATAGTCTTTGTTATGTCACATACATAATTTATTTACTTCCTACTATCTCTTTAGGATTAACTGTGCAGCAAAATTTGTAATACTTTCAGGATTGCTATAAATGATGATAATCTGAAGCTTTAGCAAATTTTGGTCAATTTTATGTAATGTAGTTCTGAATAAAGTAACAGTAAAAGAAGATTTAGTAGGTTATCCTATTCATTTATATTTTATTCCGTAAACCACTGGTATGTGATATTTACTACCAACAGCGACTGTGTTGTTAAATTCCATGTTTTTAATGTTTCTATTTAAAACTGCAGTCAACTTTCTAGGTTACGAATGAAAATAACACAGTTAGAAAATTGTACAAAATTTTTGCTTTATTTTCAGTTATTTATTTATTTCTGATATGTATACTGTGTTAGTAACCATGAAAGTGCAGACAACCAGTAATGGGACTATTTATGTGTTCCAAAGGAAAAGGAGAAATCTTTTGTTGGCAATCCGTTACAAGTGAATTCTAATCTTTGTAACTAATTGCGAAAAGAGAAGAAAATAATCTTTTACATGGAATAGAAAATGGAATGAATAAAAACTTCCAAGGACTTCAAAAAATTAATAACTCTACTTCCAGCAAGTAATCATAAAGAACAAAATTTTAATGATAGTACATGTAATACCATCATTGATGAACATCCCACTTCATATTTAAAATCTCTCTTAGATAGTTATAACTGTTCCAGATCCTTTGCTACTATAGCTACCAATGAAGTGCAGAAATGCTATCCTATTCATTTAGAAAAACATAAAATGTCAGAAGCACCTATTTTTGATTTGGGTGAAGGTAATGATGAATTATCTTCTGCTGCAGATTTGAAAATATATGGTGTAAATAGTTGAAAGGTACAGATGTATGACTTAAAGCATTATTTTCTGATTCACTCAGATTGTCACATGCAAAAGATATTGAATTGTGTCAAAATAATCAAACAACACCATGCTCGGTTGATATGATTTTTGAGCTCTCAGATACAGATGATGCTGACTTGGGTGGCACAATTGAAGATGGGCCAAAAATAATTTATGAAAATACCTAGACAGAATTTCACGAAGTTTGTAGACAAAAATTTCTCTCACTGAATAAGTCTACAAATTGCCAAGCTATCATATAAAGGCATACAGAATTCCAAGTCTCCATCGTATCAAGGTTACAAATACAGAATCTTAAGAAAAATTTTCTCAAGTTTTGCCATAAAGTTCCTTGCCTTCACTGTATAACTACCATCTCATGAAGCAACACTTGTTTGCTTTGTTCACTAAGGATCAAAACAATTGTAGAAATAAACTACTAAAAAAAAAAAAAAACCACAGGCATCTTTAGTTTTTTTAAAAAAAAATCTGAAACTGGCTACTTTTAAAAGTTAATAGTATCCCATTATTGATGAGAGTTGTCTATTTACTTGTGTGCACATATTTTCTGTTAAAAATCCATATTCAGTTACTTTTATTTATGCTATACTTCATTAATTAACTAATTACAGCAGTCAACATTTGTATTTTGTGAAACTTTGATTGTCATAAAAATAAGCTGCACAGTTCTTTCCCCAATAAAGGAGATTTTTTTTTTTTTTAAATTTAACACTGAACTCCAAACCAGGATACACCATGTTGTATTGCTATAAAATTGTTTACATCTGAATATTCCTACGTTGTAGTAGTTTTTATGTGTTGGAACCATCCTGCCACCAGCTGTGGTAAGCAGTGGTTTCTTCCCCTTTTCTCATTTTTATTTTCTTTCCAGTTCCTTTTGGTCCATTTGAATCTATGTAAAAGTTCTGTTAAAAATAAGGTAATTTTCTGGTTTAGTTGCAGTTTATTTCAATATCATTCAATATCACTGCAAAGAAAAGATGCATTTTAATAAAGAGAATACATGTTTGAATAAACTTCATTGGTGTTGAATTGGTTGATGTTGTAAATTATTCTATGGACCAGTAATTTTAGATTGATATGTTTAGTTCATATTTATGCATTAATCCAGGCATTAATATCCATATCTATACTGTTTATATAATGATGTATCTCATCTGATGATGTTGACATTAACAATCCTATGTAAAACAGTAAATGTGCAACAGATCTAATGGGAATTCCTTTGTCATATAGATTTTAATTAGACCTTTGACATGGTCACAATTTGTGTTTAGGAAACATGGAAAGTTCATGTATATTTTACCTGAAGTGTAGAAATTACAGTTAATTTAATTTAATTATGTTGGAGCGCATGTTCTGGTGGCATATTCCCCCCACTTCCATTTTACTCTTTTTATTTACCCATCGTCTAATGCCCGCTATGAATTTCAACTTTAAATTCTATCAGCGTTTTTGTTAAATTATTCATCTTTTCTCTTGGTAATTTATTCTAATCCCAGACCCCCTTACCAACGAAAGAGAATTTTCCCACTCCTTATACCTGAAATCAAGTGCCAGGTTGTGGTTATGGTCATCTTTTCCCTTGCATGCACCCCTCTTAGTTCTTCCACCAATATCTTTCAATGCCTCATCACCAAAATAGACCTTGTACACTCCTATGACTCTCTTCACCCTCCTGTCTTCCAATGAGTCCTATTCTAGCTCATGTATTATATCAGTGACTGGCTGTGTTCTGTGGTAATTTTCAGAGACAAATCTAGCTGCCCATCTTTCCAGCTTGCCCAACTTCTGCATTTGATATGTAAAATGTGGTTCCCACATACTACACCACCATATTCAAGCAATAGCCTGACAAAAGTTTTGTAACCCAATTGCCTTACTTTTCTCGTACATCCCATCATAATACTCTCCAACAAGTGAAGGAGTTATTACCTGTTGAATGTGTCCTGCCTAGTTGAGTTTGTTATCAAATGTCACACCAAGGCATTTATATTTGGTCTTTAAGAAACAACTCATTCCCTAACTATATCCATAATCAAAGTAATTTTTGCATTGCTGGTGTTTTGTTTTTTGCACGGGGAAGAAGCTTCTGTGATAATTTAATAGTGTTGAAGGGTTGGTTTTCGATAATTGTTATCTTTGTGTCATTGGCACATCTGACACGTGTATTTGTATGCAGATAATGCTTGTGGCAGATGCATTTGTGAGGGCCTATGGCAAGGATTTTGAAAGAATGAAGAAATATTTCAAGGAAGGAATGAAGCTATACTGACTACCTAAAACCAATACTAATTTTAGTTAAATTAATAGCAATGATGCGCACTCCAGTGGCAATTTCTCTACACACTAATTTTTACCGTATCTTGTAGCTGCCTACTTTTGCCCTGTATGAGTGTTATTAAATTCCTTCAGCATCTTTGGTAAATTATTCATCATTTCCCTTGGTAATTTATTCTGATCCCTGACTCCCTTACCTACAAAAGCTACTTAACTCTATAAGACCTTCCCAATGCTCCTATCCCTGTGTTAGACCCCAATGCAAAACTTAAATAATGGCCATCACAGCTGTTTTCATTAAAGGTCCGAAGTTTCTGATGCCTACCCTAGGTTCACATATTGATACCACTTCAAAACTAAATTCAAGAATATACAGGGTGAGGTGTTTAAAACTGTTTGCCGGAATATTTCGCAAAGTACAAATCGGATTAAAAAAATGTTGTTCACCTCGAAGAGGGACATCCCTTAACATAACGCTTGACCCCCCTGCACCACCCCCAGGGACAGGAGGGGACGACTTTTAAATCTTAAATAGGAAACCCTATTTTTTATTGCAGATTTGGATTCTCTGTGAAAAAATGTGTATCTTTTGTATGAAACATTTTTTTTTGCTTCATGATAGATGGCGCTGTAATCGGCAAAAATGAAATTGAGTTTAAGATTGTTGCAAAATGGTAATATCTCAAACAAATACACTTCAGATCAG
Organism: Vandiemenella viatica; assembly: GCA_031002005.1. NCBI lineage: Eukaryota > Metazoa > Arthropoda > Insecta > Orthoptera > Morabidae > Vandiemenella > Vandiemenella viatica. The sequence goes on from CM061920.1 coordinate 273,288,137, forward strand.
GAAAATCAAAGTACTTTTTTGAAATGTAGTCTTCACGGGTTTTCCGCCGTATGTTGAAATGCGACAACGAGCTTTCGGTGGCTGACTCTGCCGCCATCTTCAGGTTGGATGTTGTGCAGAGAGAACCAACGCTGCACTGGCGATGTCTGGCCTCCCGCACCCTTATAAGCTCGTTGTCTCATTTCAACAACATACGGTGGAAAACCCGTGAAGACTACATTTCATCGATACACCGTGAAAGCCTTCAATCTCACGAAGTACTTTTTTGGTATTTTTGATAATGCCATCATGTGACACCTCCCACAATCGAATAAGCACAGACTGTGATCATGCGTCTCAGTCCGTGGTCAGACTGTGCATGTTACTTCAATGATTCGGACTGTACACATCTCATCGCCACTGTTCCATGATGTTAACGATTGCAGAGAGAGTCGATATCATTACCATGTACTTTGAGGCTCATAGAAATGTTGAAGAAGCTCGTCAAACATATGCTAATCTTTTCCCTGATAGGCATGTGCCGTCTGCAATGACTTTTCGCAGTATTGTCCATTTGTTTACTGAAAACGTTAAATCTGTGACAAATGAAAATAACATAGTGAATGTTTTAGCTGCAGTTGTCGCAAATCCTCACATTATTTCTTGGCAAATTGGGCGAGGTTCAGGAATTTCGGAAAGAATTGTTCTACGCATACTGAATGAACACAAATGGCATCCATTTCATTTATCGCTGCATCAAGAACTGCATGGTGACGATTTTCAAAACTGCCTGAATTTCTGCAACTGGATACAGGAACAACTGGCAGTAAATAATAATTTCATTTCACAGATACTTTTCTCTGATGAATAAAATTTTACGAATCGTGGTGAAGTGAATCAACATAATATGCATTATTGGAGAATCCCCATTGGGTAAGACAAGTTGAACATCAACGCCCATGGAGTGTCAACGTTTGGTGCGGTATTTTAGGTATGCGGGTAATTGGCCCATACTTCATAGAAGGTAATCTGACTGGTTCAATGTACAGCGACATTGTAGATAATGATTTAACCATACTAATGGAAGATGTTCCACTTCAAACAAGAATGGATATGTGGTTTCAACATAATGGTGCCCAGCGCATTATTCACGAATATCTCGAGAAGTTTTGAATCGAAACTACCCGGGTCGATGGATTGGATGAGGTGGTCCTCAAACGTGGCCTGCACATTCACCTGATTTGACCCCTGCTGATTTTTTCCTGTTGGGATGGCTAAAAGAGACAGTTTACATGGACATACCAACAAGCCCAGAAAATATGCAGCAGCGAATTATCAATGAATGTGAAAACATTAGCGCAGAGACACTTAGAAATGTCGGATTGTCTTTCAGGCACAGAGTTGCAATGTGCATTAGAAAATATGGACATCATTTCGAACATTTGCTGCAATGAAACTCTTGTGAGAAGCAAGGGGAACCACAGTAATTTTTTTTATTTTCTAAATTGTTTCTAATTTCCTAATCTGATGTGTATTATTTGAGATATTACCGTTTTGCAACAATCTTCAACTCAGTTTCATTTTTGACGATTACAGTGCCATCTGTCATGAAAAGAAAAAAATGTTTCATGCAAAAGATACATAATTTTTTCACGGAGAATCCAAATCTGCAATAATACATAAGGGTTCCTATTTAAGATTTCAAATTCACCCTCCCTCCCGCAGTGGTGCAGGGGGGTTGAGCGTTACGTTAATGGATGTCCCTCTTCATGGTGAACAACTTTTATTACAACTTTTTTTCAATTCGATTTGTATTTTGCAAAATATACCCACAAACAGTTTTAAATGCCTCACCCTGTATGTTTTTTCAGTCAAAGTGACTTTCTCATTTCTTTATATTAACGGAGAACCTGTTATACGTTGCAGGTTAAACAAGTACAATAGATTGGCAACGGACATATTGAATCATTGCATTCTTCACTGTAAAGTATCAGCAGACATTAACATTTACGATCTGGTCAAGAAATATATCAGCAACGGTCACAGCTTACAATAAATATATGAATCCCAAGAAACATTATGTCGTAACACACAGCAACACAAAACACACAAATACAAATATATATAAAAAAATTCAAGCAAAGCCCTTCTTCATCATTACAGTTATGTCAGTATGTAATGGAGAAGGTATTTGATCAAAAATTTTATACATTTGTTTATGTACAAATTTTTTAATTTTGTGCCTGCTTGCAATTGTATTCCTTTCAACTTCAGTAAGTGAAAGGGTTACTTTGTGTTGAGATTCACACTGTCTTGTTGTATAGTTTCCTGTTCCCTTATTGAATTTGGTAGATTCTTTACATTAACTATTATGAAATTTTGCTACAAGCATTGTCATGCTAACTTAAAGAGTTTCTGTTGGAATCTTAGTTGCTATTATAATTTCACTATTGCATGGTTACATTTTGGTATGTTATAAATTTGATTTGTGCTTATATCCAATGTGGATTTGTTGGAAGATAATGAACCAAAAAGCCTAATGACAACTTGACAAAAAAAAAATTATGATGGGAGATACAAATAACTGTGGTCCCTGGAATCAAGTACTGACTACCTTAATACCAAACCCATGTTGCATATGGATAATGGAATGAGAAGTGGGATGGTTGTTGAAGATAATTATAGTGAAAGACAGAATGGCACCCCGTAATTGAGAGGATGTGGGGGGAATATGTAGATATGATACTGACAATGTAGCGTTACTACATTTATTGACAGCTTTGAAGTTCAAACAGACTTGTGTTTTCTAGTAGAATGCTAATCACATGTAACATATAATGGTTACTGAAGTTTCTTAGCCCCTTGGAGTTGACATATGTAACAACTGGATGCCGTGTTTTATTTAGCCTTGTTGTATTTTAATATAATTTTCAGTTGTATTTTTTAAGGATTTGAAATGATTCAACTGTCGGCAGGAGCACCAAATTATTTTAAAGTCATTCAGAATAAATTTTCAGCTTAATGCTTATTAGTTTCATCTTTCATATTTGAAATAAATAGTAAAACTTCTTTGACTTGATTCCATGTTATCTAATACTTAAAGATCCCAAGATATACAGATCCTTTTTTAGCAGTAACTTTTACAACTCAAAGCGAACACACAAACTTTTCTCATGTTCGCCCGATCTTATTGCTAACTCCTTTCTAAACATTGCCATAGCTATCAATTTCTTTCTCAGAGTAGTTATTATTCTTTTCTTTAAGTAATCTGTTATACTACTTGGAAGATCATTTGCCTTTGATCATTAATTTCTGTATAGTTCTAAATTTTGATAAGGCCAATGTGGGATATGTAGGAATAAATATAAATAATTTCTAAGTCATGTTCAGCAATCTAAAATAATTATCCTTCTCATTTTGAAGCGAGGACGTAGCTGTTAAAGATCTTGGCGGGACTGGTTTTATATCTGTGCCGAACTATGTAATAATAAATGGACATTCATCTATCTTACAAAGCTAGATATTGTAGTGTGAAAGATCACTGATCAGAATAATTGCTTTGGTTCATTAGCTGTCCTAAATATCCAGGAACTTTTCTGTATTTTACTTCAATTCTTTTCTTTCTTTTTTTTTTTTTTTTTTTTTTTTTTTTTTTTTTTTTTTTTTTTTTTTTTTTTTTTTGTAAAAAATAACACTACAAATATACAAAATACAATACAGATGAGGTATATGAATTGAGTCATATAGTTTTTGTCTTTTTTAAAAATAAATATATTTTTTAAAACAGTTGTTACCTGCCTCTTTAATGCAATCTTCCATTCCTTACTGTTGCAAGCTAATCTCTTGGTCACCTGTTATAACCTGCAGCCACAATTATCCACTTCATCCACTATGACTTTAGCTTTTCTGTTCATCTGTTCCCATTCTGTTACATTAAACATGATCTGCCATCCTCTCTCTTCTTTTTGTAAGATTTTTTCCACACTTCTTATTATCTGTCATTTCCAGACTTGAACTGTTCATATAATTCTCAGCACCTTTTTATTTCCATATTTAAAATGCTTCAGTTCTTCTTCTTTCTGATATTCAAACTCCAAGGAAGTGTTATGTGTAACTATTTGGAAGAAATCATTCTTTACCACTGATGATATCATGACTGAACAAATACAAAAAATCCTGTATGTCCATATGGGATCCTACTTTCCCATAAAGATTAATTGTGGTTAGAGCTCATGGTCAGCAATGGATAATTTGAATAACTTTTTGTGTTAATTTTTTATAATTTAGGAATCAACTAATTATTTCAAATTATCTGTTGGCACTAAAGAGAATGATCCTTATTCCCAACACGTCGCCAAAAAGTCATATTGTTTGAGGATCCTATTGCATGTTTATGTTTTATTCTCACTAAAGTCCTTACCGAACACTATTCTATCAGTATTAGTGGTTGATGAATTTCCAAATAACTTAATATAGCAAAATATAATGTTTATTGAAACAACAAATGATTAATATTGATTAGCTAGGAAAGCAATGTAAATACTTTCTATTGGTTTTCAACATTGAATGGATAACTATTCAAAATCCCCTTAAATTTTTGGCTGTTTATGTCAGCATTTCTCAGACTTTTTCAATGAAGGGAATAGTAATTCTTATAATGGAAACAAAGAAACTGCTGCGAGGCACTGAAAATAAGATAGGATAGGGAAAAATAAACAGATACCCATCACTTACCACAGATGGAGGCAGGAGGGTGAGACAAACACGTAAAAACACAAAAACATAAACAAATTGCACAATATTTCGACATGAGTCTTAATCATGTAGGAGGTGAGACATATGGCAGGCAGGAAAGATGTGGTCACATCCCAACACGCCACATAATTCTACACATCACTAACATGTGGGCCTAATTTATTACCTATGTGTACACTATTAATGTTTTGGGCATATTTTATTGTACAAAGTTTTAAATTCCTTCAGGATAATGGATTGGGACCATTGCTATTCATTATTCTAATGAATAATTATGTTGATTGTTTACTATCTGAAATTAGATTGTTTGCAGATGACATAATACTATATAAAAAATAAAAACAATAGAGGATTGTAAACAGTTGCAGGGTGATCTGGACAGGATATCTAGTTGGGTTGGTAAACATAGGATTAAGATAAATGCAAAGAAGAGTCAGCTTATTAGATACACAGATAAAAAACAAAAGGTTAATTATGAATATATGGTGGGGAAAGAATTGCTTGCTGAAGACTTGAAATGTAAATATCTTGGCATTACATTTGATAACAAGTTTAACTGGGCAGGACACATTGGATGGGTAGTAGGAAAAGGTTTCAAAATTCTACACTTGTTGGAAAGAGTGATGAGGGAATGTATGAGAGCAGTGAGGGAGTTGGATTACAAAACTTTGGTCAGACCATTGCTCAAATATGGTATTGTAGTATGGGAGCCTCATTTTACGTATCAAATGCAGGAGTTGGAGTGGGTGTGAAAAAGGGCTGCTAGATTTGTTTCTGGAAATTATCGCAGAATGCAATCAGTGACGGATATGATAAAGGAGCTGAAATGGGATTCATTGCAAGACAGGAGGAGGATGAGGAGGGTCATGGGAGTGTACATTGCGTATACTGGCGTTGAGGCATGGAAAGATTTTGGAGTAGGTATGAAAAGTAGTGCATGGAAGGGAAAAAATGACCATGACCACAAGCTGGCACTTGATTTCAGGCACAATGTTGTGGGAAGATTCTATTTTTAGGTCAGGGTTTGGAATGGGTTACTAAGAGAAATGATGAATAATTTACTGAAAACATTGAAAGAATTTAAAGATAAAATTTGTAGAGGGCAAATGTAGGTGGGTGCAGGATAGGGGGAAGATAGGGGTGTAGGGAAATTGCCACGGGAGCCTGTGCTCCATTGCAATTAAATTAAATTAAAATAGTTGTTAAATTGGTGAATTATTAAAAGCATTTTGAACAGATTCTTAATATTTTTTAACCAAATGAATAATAGTGTTATAAATCTACAAAGAGAGAGAAAGTAAACTCCAAAAAAGAAAGACTTATAATATTCCTTTATTACTCACTGTTAGTGTGATGGTTGTGCATGTTACCCCCTTGCTGAGTTTCTGGATTTCTGGTTCAGTATTGGTAAAATTTAGTCTCTGGTTAGCTCATATATTAAGTCAGTTTCAGTATTTTGTATTTACTTGAATCGGCAATGAAAATGGTTTCTCATAGTAAAAGTTTATTGAAAAGTGCATGATGATTTTCAGTACTCCTTCAGATAATTTGGGATATTCAATTCTTACTAAAGGCGAGATCCAGTATCAAGGCAAACCAAGATCACACAAATGCATTTTAAGCTGAATGTCACTCAAAAGCTTCAATAATGAAATGTCATTCTTGTAACTGTAAGCCTGAAATTAGTCAACAGCCACATAAACTTCTCATAAAAGTACATCAGGAAAATATGATTCAAATTTTTGTTTCACAGTTTTGAGTTGGTTACAAATCCTGTCAAGAAACCCATGTTCAACACACATATCATTCCCTACTGAAAATTATTCCAGTGTTGGAAAATGTGCAAATTCCCTGTTTCTTATCTAATCAACCCTCAATACCAGTTATTCTTCTGCTTCTTGAATGCCTTTACCTTGTCATAAAAGTGAAGACCAGTTAAAGATTTTCTGTAAAGAGAGAAGATTTTGAAAAAAATATCTACTAGGTAGGGTAGTTCTAATAACCATGCAAAATGAGAGTGATTTTCACTTCCAGTCAATAAAATTTTGTGTCTTAATTTAAAAACATTTCAAATACTTTGCCCGTAGAAAGCAAGTGAATAAATAAAAGTTGAGTGCATTCACTGCCAATTTAATCACAGATCACAGAACATAACCTGCATATTTTAAAATTCTGATGGCGTTAATTTGAAGATCACTGCTTTTTGACATGGCATGTATTAAAAAACAGTAGACCCTAAAAAACTGTGCATATTCTTCTATTTGTGAAAATATGCTCACATTATAATAAAAAAAATACAAAAATACCCCCAATAATCATTGTATATGAGAGATTACATTTCTAGACCTTGCGTGTTTTGTTTTTATGTATAGAATGAGGTATTAAAAAAAAAAAAAAGGGGATAACATGAGTGAAACTGCTAATAATCTAAAAGAATAGATAAATTAAACAGGAACAAGGTCAAAATTAATTCTATATATGTTCTTTTAAAGTTGAATTATCTCACTATAAGGAGGGTGATCACACGAATGTGACTAATTGTGCCAAAGCCAAGGGGGTGTCAGGAAGCCATGGAATTCGTGTGATGCCTATTAAGATAAATCAGAGAGTAATAACTAACAAGAGTGGTTACAGGTTAACACATTTTGTAAAATACAGGTTGCAACACCTAAATATGGTCAAATTAATTTTTTGCTAAACAAAATTTTACTTATATAAAATTTCACACTTTTCACAGGCGTCATTATTGGTATAAAAAAAAAATCGCACTTACTTGTCTCTTTTTTCGGGGTTTAGTTTGTGTTTTTTATTGACCTCGCAAACCCTGAAAAAAGAGACAAGTAAGTGCTATTTTTTACCAAAAATTTTACTTGTCAAAAAATTAAAATTAAAAAAAATATCCTTTTGAATGTCACTTGGGTGATCTGTCCACAGTGGTATTATTTGACATATTACCCTCAGTTGCAATTACCAGCTTTAGCCTTGGCCTAAATCACTCACCCACAATCTGTAAAGCGGGGTTGTGCAAATTGGTAGATGCTACATTACGGTGTTTGCACTTGTTGATAGTTCTTTCAATTATGCTACAAACTTAATAGTTGAGTGGGTCCAAATTTTGGTTATTGGGGGCCATAACTATTGAGAGCAGAACATGTCAACATTATCCAACAACCAGCTTATTACTAACCAGTACACCATCCTGCTGATAAATATATCACCTCCCTGAGGTCACAATTTCACCACATTTGCCAGAATATACATATATTCTTCACTTCTGATAGTTTGCCCTTTCTCAAAAAATTGTGGCTGCATGATGTCAGCCTCATTGGACTCAACACCTAGCATGAACCCTGGTCAGAATTTTTTCCTGACGATAATCGGGTTCTCCCAGGATAGTGGGTGAGCCATCAATCATTCCCCTACTTTGTGTTCATGTGAACAGAAAAAAAAAATTCATCAGAAAAGAATCTGATTTGACCAACTAACTCCCCTCCCCCTTCTCTCCCAATAGAATGCAATAACAGGTTGAAATGAGCAATTTATTTTGGACTGGCAGTTTTTCAGAGAGCATATGCCATATCTTCATTTCATACAACATATAACACAGAGCTTCTTATGGAATCTGCTTTATTATTCGCTCATTGATGCCCAACAGTGATGCTGACAACCAACAATGGCACCAGTTTACTTAATGATTGAGTTCGATCCTTTGAAATCTGTTCTCAAGCCATTTCAACAACTGCAAGAATCCGTATATGGTATTTTCTCAATTAATTCTTCCTCTGTAGATTAATAGAACATTCCTTACATTTTTCAGAAGCATTAACTTCAGTAACAGTGATTTACACAATTAATCTTAGGTACATGAAGGACAGAATTGTTTCAGTCACCAAAGACTTTCAATAATTGCAGCCCTTCAGCTGTACTTCACACTTGTCGGCAATGCCTTGGCAATTTTGATGCTATGACTAGAAGCAACTGGCTTACAGAAACACCACTTACAGGGAATTTAAATTTGTCTGGATTTAAGTGACCCTTAGAAATGATTGTTTTGGAAATAGATATTTGTAAATATACATGAGCAGTAAGATGATTAAGGAGTGTAACCAGTTCCATAATAATAATTTTAAATAAGCTTGCCAATGCAAGTGATGTTGGGTTTTATTTATTTTTGGATACATTTTGCCTCTTGTCGAGGTATCGTAGTTTACATTTCTGTTTTTGAGGTGGGGTTGTTGGTGATTTCTGTTCTCAACCATCAATCTGGTTCTAATATTGTACATAACTATACTATTTGGATGTGAGGCAAAACACATCTGTGGATAAATAATATCCAACAACAGTTGCATTGAAATGCTTATTTAATAACATTTAACAGGGAACTGCAGAATAAATACCTTCAACAATCTTGTATAATTTTGCAGTAGTTAGTTAAATAATCTGTAAATTTTTTACACATACACATACAGGAGATGTTGCTGGAATGGATCACTAACTACTAAGACCAAAATAAATATACCAAAATTATGGACTAAAATCAAGTAGTCACCAGAATCAAAATATGAAACCTACCTTCAAACATTTTTATTATAGAGCTGTAGCTAAGAGGAATGACAACTAGTAGGTGCTTTAAAGACAGTTTTCCAAGCTAGCAGGTTAAGAGTTAAGAAGAGAATAAAAGAAACAAGCAGAAAATAGCAATAGCAAGCTTATTTGAGTTATCTCAGTAACCAAAATGAAGAACTGCTACAAGAGAAAACATGAAGCTGGAAAATCATTCGTATGAGACTCTCATCAGAGTAGTTGAGTGTAAGCATCTTAGAATTTTGTCAAATTCTATCTCCTCACTCTTAGGTATAAGGGAGGAAGTAAATCCATAGTAAACATTAAGATCGATCGTAAAGTCACCGAAGTTGAACTTAGAAATTTCGAGAAGAGCATTTTTCAACTTTAAGGAATTTTCCTGTAATCTTTCCCATAGTGACAATTCGTCATAAAAACCATTTTAAAGTGTATGTATCATATCGAAAAATGTTTATTTTAAGAGATATTCCACTTGGTTCATGTTTTGAAACACGTGATCATAAAAGTAGAAATTCTAAGATTTGTAATATCTTTAAATCGAGTAAAGCGACAGCTGAACTTTTATCACCAGCTGTAGTCAGCACTATCCCCGATATTTTGGCAGTAAAATTAAATAATTTGGTAAAGTCTAATTAGCGATTTGAATTAAGAGAAAATAATAAGCTTTTTTATTAAAAGAGATATTGATTTAAATATTACATCAGTATACAGCCCTAATTAAGACAATTTCGTACATATATTGGTTTCTATAAAAAGTTTAAGCATTTGTCTGGTAATTAAGTTTTTGAAAATAGATTGTCGTTGATTGTCGCTGTAAAAATTCAAACGTTTGGGTTAATCCCCTGCTTTAGAGCTTTGTATCACCACGCAGAATTAAATAAAACTTTAAAACTAGTTACTCTAAATTTCTCATGAAACTGCCGTTGGACTTCTAGCAGATAAGTCTAGACATTGTCAAAGTTTAAACATTTTTAATACCGGTAGTCTGGATCGTCAAATAAATTACACACACTTTTAGCTACGCGGAAGCAAAAAGATGTGATACAGTTGCTTACATCACTGATTCTAGTGGTTCCTATAAAAGGACCCCGCCGCCATCATGTTTTTGTCTTTCTTGTTCCGGGAGCATTATGTGTGTGAGCCTGCATCAGTGTTGTGTCGGGCGGGAGGAAATCGGTTGAAGGAGAAGCTACCGTGTCAGCCATGTTGAAACTTTGGTGTCGTGTTATATAGCAACTTTAACTTTTAAATTTATTAAAGGGGTCAGTCGGTTCAAATTTCTCTCCACAACCTGCAACCTTTGGAAAAGGGTGTTCGATTTGCCTGCTCAACTGTAAAATGCATATTTAAAATTGTGACTTTGAAAAGAAAACTTTGGATTTTCTAGAAGTGAACTTGTGTGCTTCAGTAGCCAGATTACAACCTTTTCTCTATTTGTGGTTTAACAAATATTGTGGCGACCTCAAGCATTTACGTTGAGTTTATCGCTACATGGTCAAATCAAAATTATTTCATAAATTTTCGGCAGAACTTTGAGTCAACATAAACTGTCAGTTGAGGCACTAAGGCTATACTACAGCCCCGGTATCAACCTGTGTCCTTACATGAGGAAAGTCTCACAACAATATAGAAACATAATAAACTACTTTTAAATTAATAAAAATTGTAAATAAATTTGAAAAAATACAGTGAAAATAAAAGTTAGCACAATGAACAAATAAATGGAGCATTGTGAGAACGGAAGCTTTCATGACGTATCGTTTTTCTTCAACACCGTACAGCGGAGAACCCGAGAAGACTACATATCAAACAGAGCATTATTTGGCTTTATAAGAATGCAGACATAGAAGATCTAATGTAGGGGTTCCTAAAGTTTTTGTCACCATGTCCCCCTTCCATTAAAATAAAAGTTCCCACCCTCCTTTTTTCGATCAAAAGATAGGTATTCACGCATCCTTTCGCTACCCCTATCTTATTGTTAAGAAGGTAATTGCATATTTCTCATGCCAATGACTTCTCAACAGAAATTCACTTATTACATGATGTTAAAATAAAGGTTTTCAACTCTAAGAGGCAGTGAATGAGATATAGTATTTAATTTCGATGGAGTACATGCTCTAGTGGCAATTTCCCTACAGACTCATCTTCTCCCTTTCCTGCACCCACCTATATTTGCCCTCTACAAATTTCAACTTTAAATTCTTTCAACATTTTTGGTAAATTATTCATAACTTCTCTTGCTAACGTAATCCAATCCCTGACACCCTTACCAAAAAAAAAAAGA
>CM061920.1:273300738-273375125 GCA_031002005.1 Vandiemenella viatica
TAATTATGTTGATTGTTTACTATCTGAAATTTGTTTGCAGATGACATAATACTATATAAAAAATCAAAACAATAGAGGATTGTAAACAGTTGCAGGGTGATCTGGACAGGATATCTAGTTGGGTTGGTAAACATAGGATTAAGATAAATGCAAAGAAGAGTCAGCTTATTAGATACACAGATAAAAAACAAAAGGTTAATTATGAATATATGGTGGGGAAAGAATTGCTTGCTGAAGACTTGAAATGTAAATATCTTGGCATTACATTTGATAACAAGTTTAACTGGGCAGGACACATTGGATGGGTAGTAGGAAAAGGTTTCAAAATTCTACACTTGTTGGAAAGAGTGATGAGGGAATGTATGAGAGCAGTGAGGGAGTTGGATTACAAAACTTTGGTCAGACCATTGCTCAAATATGGTATTGTAGTATGGGAGCCTCATTTTACGTATCAAATGCAGGAGTTGGAGTGGGTGTGAAAAAGGGCTGCTAGATTTGTTTCTGGAAATTATCGCAGAATGCAATCAGTGACGGATATGATAAAGGAGCTGAAATGGGATTCATTGCAAGACAGGAGGAGGATGAGGAGGGTCATGGGAGTGTACATTGCTATACTGGCGTTGAGGCATGGAAAGATTTTGGAGTAGGTATGAAAAGTAGTGCATGGAAGGGAAAAAATGACCATGACCACAAGCTGGCACTTGATTTCAGGCACAATGTGTGGGAAGATTCTTTTTAGGTCAGGGTTTGGAATGGGTTACTAAGAGAAATGATGAATAATTTACTGAAAACATTGAAAGAATTTAAAGATAAAATTTGTAGAGGGCAAATGTAGGTGGGTGCAGGATAGGGGGAAGATAGGGGTGTAGGGAAATTGCCACGGGAGCCTGTGCTCCATTGCAATTAAATTAAATTAAAATAGTTGTTAAATTGGTGAATTATTAAAAGCATTTTGAACAGATTCTTAATATTTTTTAACCAAATGAATAATAGTTTAAATCTACAAAGAGAGAGAAAGTAAACTCCAAAAAAGAAAGACTTATAATATTCCTTTATTACTCACTGTTAGTGTGATGGTTGAGCATGTTACCCCCTTGCTGAGTTTCTGGATTTCTGGTTCAGTATTGGTAAAATTTAGTCTCTGGTTAGCTCATATATTAAGTCAGTTTCAGTATTTTGTTTTACTTGAATCGGCAATGAAAATGGTTTCTCATAGTAAAAGTTTATTGAAAAGTGCATGATGATTTTCAGTACTCCTTCAGATAATTTGGGATATTCAATTCTTACTAAAGGCGAGATCCAGTATCAAGGCAAACCAAGATCACACAAATGCATTTTAAGCTGAATGTCACTCAAAAGCTTCAATAATGAAATGTCATTCTTGTAACTGTAAGCCTGAAATTAGTCAACAAGCCACATAAACTTCTCATAAAAGTACATCAGGAAAATATGATTCAATTTTTTGTTTCACAGTTTTGAGTTGGTTACAAATCCTGTCAAGAAACCCATGTTCAACACACATATCATTCCCTACTGAAAATTATTCCAGTGTTGGAAAATGTGCAAATTCCCTGTTTCTTATCTAATCAACCCTCAATACCAGTTATTCTTCTGCTTCTTGAATGCCTTTACCTTGTCATAAAAGTGAAGACCAGTTAAAGATTTTCTGTAAAGAGAGAAGATTTTGAAAAATATCTACTAGGTAGGGTAGTTCTAATAACCATGCAAAATGAGAGTGATTTTCACTTCCAGTCAATAAAATTTTGTGTCTTAATTTAAAAACATTTCAAATACTTTGCCCAGAAAGCAAGTGAATAAATAAAAGTTGAGTGCATTCACTGCCAATTTAATCACAGATCACAGAACATAACCTGCATATTTTAAAATTCTGATGGCGTTAATTTGAAGATCACTGCTTTTTGACATGGCATGTATTAAAAAAGTAGACCCTAAAAAACTGTGCATAAATTCTTCTATTTGTGAAAATATGCTCACATTATAATAAAAAAATACCCCCAATAATCATTGTATATGAGAGATTACATTTCTAGACCTTGCGTGTTTTGTTTTTATGTATAGAATGAGGTATTAAAAAAAAAGGGGATAACATGAGTGAAACTGCTAATAATCTAAAAGAATAGATAAATTAAACAGGAACAAGGTCAAAATTAATTCTATATATGTTCTTTTAAAGTTGAATTATCTCACTATAAGGAGGGTGATCACACGAATGTGACTAATTGTGCCAAAGCCAAGGGGGTGTCAGGAAGCCATGGAATTCGTGTGATGCCTATTAAGATAAATCAGAGAGTAATAACTAACAAGAGTGGTTACAGGTTAACACATTTTGTAAAATACAGGTTGCAACACCTAAATATGGTCAAATTAATTTTTTGCTAAACAAAATTTTACTTATATAAAATTTCACACTTTTCACAGGCGTCATTATTGGTAAAAAAAAAATCGCACTTGTCTCTTTTTTCGGGGTTTAGGTTGTGTTTTTTATTGACCTCACAAACCTGAAAAAAGAGACAAGTAAGTGCTATTTTTTACCAAAAATTTTACTTGTCAAAAAATTAAAATTAAAAAAAATATCCTTTTGAATGTCACTTGGGTGATCTGTCCACAGTGGTATTATTTGACATATTACCCTCAGTTGCAATTACCAGCTTTAGCCTTGGCCTAAATCACTCACCCACAATCTGTAAAGCGGGGTTGTGCAAATTGGTAGATGCTACATTACGGTGTTTGCACTTGTTGATAGTTCTTTCAATTATGCTACAAACTTAATAGTTGAGTGGGTCCAAATTTTGGTTATTGGGGGCCATAACTATTGAGAGCAGAACATGTCAACATTATCCAACAACCAGCTTATTACTAACCAGTACACCATCCTGCTGATAAATATATCACCTCCCTGAGGTCACAATTTCACCACATTTGCCAGAATATACATATATTCTTCACTTCTGATAGTTTGCCCTTTCTCAAAAAATTGTGGCTGCATGATGTCAGCCTCATTGGACTCAACACCTAGCATGAACCCTGGTCAGAATTTTTTCCTGACGATAATCGGGTTCTCCCAGGATAGTGGGTGAGCCATCAATCATTCCCCTACTTTGTGTTCATGTGAACAGAAAAAAAAAATTCATCAGAAAAGAATCTGATTTGACCAACTAACTCCCCTCCCCCTTCTCTCCCAATAGAATGCAATAACAGGTTGAAATGAGCAATTTTTTGGACTGGCAGTTTTTCAGAGAGCATATGCCATATCTTCATTTCATACAACATATAACACAGAGCTTCTTATGGAATCTGCTTTATTATTCGCTCATTGATGCCCAACAGTGATGCTGACAACCAACAATGGCACCAGTTTACTTAATGATTGAGTTCGATCCTTTGAAATCTGTTCTCAAGCCATTTCAACAACTGCAAGAATCCGTATATGGTATTTTCTCAATTAATTCTTCCTCTGTAGATTAATAGAACATTCCTTACATTTTCAGAAGCATTAACTTCAGTAACAGTGATTCACAATTAATCTTAGGTACATGAAGGACAGAATTGTTTCAGTCACCAAAGACTTTCAATAATTGCAGCCCTTCAGCTGTACTTCACACTTGTCGGCAATGCCTTGGCAATTTTGATGCTATGACTAGAAGCAACTGGCTTACAGAAACACCACTTACAGGGAATTTAAATTTGTCTGGATTTAAGTGACCCTTAGAAATGATTGTTTTGGAAATAGATATTTGTAAATATACATGAGCAGTAAGATGATTAAGGAGTGTAACCAGTTCCATAATAATAATTTTAAATAAGCTTGCCAATGCAAGTGATGTTGGGTTTTATTTATTTTTGGATACATTTTGCCTCTTGTCGAGGTATCGTAGTTTACATTTCTGTTTTTGAGGTGGGGTTGTTGGTGATTTCTGTTCTCAACCATCAATCTGGTTCTAATATTGTACATAACTATACTATTTGGATGTGAGGCAAAACACACTGTGGATAAATAATATCCAACAACAGTTGCATTGAAATGCTTATTTAATAACATTTAACAGGGAACTGCAGAATAAATACCTTCAACAATCTTGTATAATTTTGCAGTAGTTAGTTAAATAATCTGTAAATTTTTTACACATACACATACAGGAGATGTTGCTGGAATGGATCACTAACTACTAAGACCAAAATAAATATACCAAAATTATGGACTAAAATCAAGTAGTCACCAGAATCAAAATATGAAACCTACCTTCAAACATTTTTATTATAGAGCTGTAGCTAAGAGGAATGACAACTAGTAGGTGCTTTAAAGACAGTTTTCCAAGCTAGCAGGTTAAGAGTTAAGAAGAGAATAAAAGAAACAAGCAGAAAATAGCAATAGCAAGCTTATTTGAGTTATCTCAGTAACCAAAATGAAGAACTGCTACAAGAGAAAACATGAAGCTGGAAAATCATTCGTATGAGACTCTCATCAGAGTAGTTGAGTGTAAGCATCTTAGAATTTTGTCAAATTCTAGCTCCTCACTCTTAGGTATAAGGGAGGAAGTAAATCCACAGTAAACATTAAGATCGATCGTAAAGTCATCGAAGTTGAACTTAGAAATTTCGAGAAGAGCATTTTTCAACTTTAAGGAATTTTCCTGTAATCTTTCCCATAGTGACAATTCGTCATAAAAACCATTTTAAAGTGTATGTATCATATCGAAAAATGTTTATTTTAAGAGATATTCCACTTGGTTCATGTTTTGAAACACGTGATCATAAAAGTAGAAATTCTAAGATTTGTAATATCTTTAAATCGAGTAAAGCGACAGCTGAACTTTTATCACCAGCTGTAGTCAGCACTATCCCCGATATTTTGGCAGTAAAATTAAATAATTTGGTAAAGTCTAATTAGCGATTTGAATTAAGAGAAAATAATAAGCTTTTTTATTAAAAGAGATATTGATTTAAATATTACATCAGTAGACAGCCCTAATTAAGACAATTTCGTACATATATTGGTTTCTATAAAAAGTTTAAGCATTTGTCTGGTAATTAAGTTTTTGAAAATAGATTGTCGTTGATTGTCGCTGTAAAAATTCAAACATTTCGGTTAATCCCCTGCTTTAGAGCTTTGTATCACCACGCGGAATTAAATAAAACTTTAAAACTAGTTACTCTAAATTTCTCACGAAACTGCCGTTGGACTTCTAGCAGATAAGTCTAGACATTGTCAAAGTTTAAACATTTTTAATAGTCTGGATCGTCAAATAAATTACACACACTTTTAGCTACGCGGAAGCAAAAAGATGTGATACAGTTGCTTACATCACTGATTCTAGTGGTTCCTATAAAAGGACCCCGCCGCCATCATGTTTTTGTCTTTCTTGTTCCGGGAGCATTATGTGTGTGAGCCTGCGTCAGTGTTGTGTCGGGCGGGAGGAAATCGGTTGAAGGAGAAGCTACCGTGTGAGCCATGTTGAAACTTTGGTGTCGTGTTATATAGCAACTTTAACTTTTAAATTTACTAAAGGGGTCAGTCGGTTAAATTTCTCTCCACAACCTGCAACCTTTGGAAAAGGGTGTTCGATTTGCCTGCTCAACTGTAAAATGCATATTTAAAATTGTGACTTTGAAAATAAAACTTTGGATTTTCTAGAAGTGAACTTGTGTGCTTCAGTAGACAGATTACAACCTTTTCTCTATTTGTGGTTTAACAAATATTGTGGCGACCTCAAGCATTTACGTTGAGTTTATCCGGCTACATGGTCAAATCAAAATTATTTCATACATTTTCGGCAGAACTTTGAGTCAACGTAAACTGTCAGTTGAGGCACTAAGGCTATACTACAGCCCCGGTATCAGCCTGTGTCCTTACATGAGGAAAGTCTCACAACAATATAGAAACATAATAAACTACTTTTAAATTAATAAAAATTGTAAATAAATTTGAAAAAATACAGTGAAAATAAAAGTTAGCACAATGAACAAATAAATGGAGCATTGTGAGAACGGAAGCTTTCACGACGTATCGTTTTTCTTCAACACCATACAGCGGAGAACCCGAGAAGACTACATATCAAACAGAGCATTATTTGGCTTTATAAGAATGCAGACATAGAAGATCTAATTTAGGGGTTCCTAAAGTTTTTGTCACCATGTCCCCCTTCCATTAAAATAAAAGTTCCCACCCTCCTTTTTTCGATCAAAAGATAGGTATTCATGCATCCTTTCGCTACCCCTATCTTATTGTTAAGAAGGTAATTGCATATTTCTCATGCCAATGACTTCTCAACAGAAATTCACTTATTATATGATGTTAAAATAAAGGTTTTCAACTCTAAGAGGCAGTGAATGAGATATAGTATTTAATTTCGATGGAGTACATGCTCTAGTGGCAATTTCCCTACAGACTCATCTTCTCCCTTTCCTGCACCCACCTATATTTGCCCTCTACAAATTTCAACTTTAAATTCTTTCAACATTTTTGGTAAATTATTCATAACTTCTCTTGCTAACGTAATCCAATCCCTGACACCCTTACCAAAAAAAAAAAAGAGAGAATCTTCCTGAACCCTTGTGCCTGAAATCAAGTGCCAACTTGTGGTCATGGTCATCTTTTCCCTTCCATGCATTACTTTTAATTTTTACATCAATATCTTTCCATGCCTCACCACCGCCCCCTTGTACACTCTTCACTCTCCTGTCTTCCAAAGAATCCATTTCCATCTCTTTTGTCATATCTGTTACTGATTGCATTCTGTGGTATTTTCCAGAAATAAATCTAGCAACCTTTTTTTTTTTTTTTTTGACCCTCTCCAACTCATGTATTTGATGCTCAAAATGTGGGTCCCATACAACACTTCCATTTTCAAGCAGTGGTCTGACCAAAGTTTTGTAACCCAATTCCTTTACTTCTCTTGTACATCCCCTCATCACTCTTTCCAACATGTGCAGAGTTTCCAAACCTTTTACTACTACGTGTCTAATGTGTCTTGTTCAGTTGAGTTTGTTATCAAACATAATGCCAAGATGTTTCCTTTTCAACAAGCAATTCTTTACCCAACTTATAATCATAATCAACCTTTAGTTTTTTATATGTTTATATAATAAGCTGACTCTTCTTTGCATTTATCTTCATCCCATGTTTACCAACCCAACTAAATATCCTGTCCAGATCACTCTACAGTTGTTTACAGCCCTCTACCATTTTGATCTTTTTATCTAGCATTATGTCATCTGCAAACAATATAATTTCTTAAAGTAAACCATCAACACAAACTATTCATTAGAATAATGAATAGAAATGGTCCCAATACACTACCCTGTGACACTCCCATTTTTACTTCCACTTCTTTTGATACAGCATTTTCTACCCTCACTTTTTGTTGTCTACCTTTTAAAAATTCTTCTACCCAGCAAATCACTTTCTCATCCATTCCAACAGTTTTACCATATTTACTACCATTTTATGGCTCACTCTGTCAGAAACCTCCCTTGTCCATTTCATCTGAAATATCTTGCATATATTCCACCAACTGAGATTCGCATGAATATCCTTGCCTATTTGAAAATCACTTACGCTCCTCACATATATTTCTGATGTGGTTGCATATCAATCTCTCAATTAATTTATCTGCCACTGATGCGAAACTGATTGGTATAATTTTAACTCTATTTCTAACCCTTCCTTAATGTATCCTTACTACTATCATACTTTTCCAGTCCTCTGCTAAGCAGCAAGTATCCAGACTCAATTTAAATAATATTTCAATATAAGGTACAATGTCACATCCTATTATCTTTAAGACATCTGTAGTAATATCATCTACAACAGCCCATTTATGCTTTTTCAGCTGTCTTAGTTCCTTCATGATATCCTCAGAACAAATTTCAAATTTTTTGGTCTGCTCATTTCTAATTGTGTTTTTAAGCTTGTTACCTGATTTAGACCATCCTGTATCTGATTCATTGTCCCTAATGCTCTCACTAAATCAGTTACTTAAAATCTCTGCCTTTTTCAAATCCTGAATAACTTCTTCTCCGTCGTTATATATAAGTACCTCAACACAATCCCTTCCCCTCAGTTTTCTGACATAGCCATAGAAATTTCTTAGTGCATCAGTCAATCGTTCCCCTGCACTGAAAATACTCTTCATAAATTCACCTTTAGCCATCTTCTTAGCTACTATTAAGTCATTGTTTACTTGTTTTAAATATTCCCTACTACCCTGCTGTCCCTTAACTCTGTTGTGTTCTCTTCTTACCAACCTCTTTAACATCCTCACCTCGCTATTATAGTACATAGGTTCTCTACTTCACTTTATTTTTTGTTTTGGAATTAATATTTCTTCTCCCTTTCTTATTGTCTCCATCAACTCTTCCCACCTTAACTCTACAGTACTTGTGCCTTTCTTCCATTTGCTGAAACGTTCTCAAAAATATCTCTTCAAATTCGAAATCATGTCTTTTTATAATTGTTCCTATTTTGCCCTTCAATTTTGGCTGCTGGTTCACTGAATCCTCCAATATCTATCAGAACTACTTCGTGATCACTTATTCCTTCAGTTACTTGAAATCTAAAATATTATGTCCCCTGGTGTTCTGTTCTACCACTTGTGGAAATCATCCTTCCCCTCTTAAGATATTTACAAATCTCTGTTCCCTTGAGTTATTCATCTTATTTCCTACCCAGTTTAAACCTGGTAAACTTAAATCCCCACCAATAATGACCATTCTATTCTCACAACTAAAATCTGAGTATGAATTTAATTTCTCCCCAAGAGCCTCATCTTCATCTGTCATTCTTCGACTGCAGCATGCAGCCAAAATCCTGATTTTTTTCCTTTGTTATTACTCCAGAAACCTGCCCCAAGTTACTCATGGTCATGATCTATGAACACCAGTGAACTGTGGTAAGTTTTGCTAACTAGTATGAAAACTCGTCCACCAATTGCTCCTCGTCTCTGCGGTACACTCTATATCCATCGGGAAAAACCTCATTGTCTAGCCCTTCTTCTTTTAATCAAGACTCTATCCTATTATTACTGGTGGTTTGTGTATCTCTATTAAGTTTGGAAATTCTGTTACTTTGTTCATTATACTTCTACATTTCTCCGGTAACACCCTTATTACTGACTTTATATTTCCAGCATCAACCTCCTCCTTCCCACTTCTTCCCTAGTAAGTTTTTGTTTCAGCAACTTAATCTATTACTCAACACCTGTGATTTTTCACATTGTGTATCCATGATCAGCTTCACTTTGATCATCTATTCCCATCCCTTCACTAGCAGCCCCTAACCTTAAAAAGACACAGTCCTGGACCCCATTATGACTGGAAGTGGCCTCCCTAAAGGTAGCCACACATGTGGAGGCCGGGCCGCAGGGAAACAGTCCGCGGGCCGGACCGCAGGGATTTCATCGAAGTGGCGCTGCACACACACGGGGGGTTAAAATCCTCAAGGGTTTCTCAGTCTCAGAGTTGGCTTCACGATGGCAGCATCCGATGATGTGCACGCGTTGGCTGCTGTTACTATTTTCTTTATTGAATCTGTCACAGTGCTACCTCTCTCTAAGTAGCCTAGTAAAACTTGAAGCAGCCTTTTTCTGTATTTCCATATCTTCATAAAAGCTTCCTATCATATTTCAAAAATAATCGGAACTCGGATAACCAGACTTTTACTGTAATTGATTTATTCCCATTCGTAACAACATAAAATTAAGTTCAAATGACATAAAAACTAAATTAAAATAATATTAGTTTAAAGTCATGTTGTCATTAATATAGTTGATCATGTGATGTAAACTCAAATTCAAATCACATGACATCATTTGCATTATAATTTGATAGAACAATTGCTGCTGTGTCGTTGTTTTGAGGTAATTTATCAAAATCTGCTGGTGGTTTATAATGATCCTGCGGGTGTTGCTTGAAAAGGTTGTGGGCTGAGACTATTCGATGAGGTTCCTGGATAAAAAGAAATCCAGAACTGCTGGCTGCAGAATAGTACAGGCCAGAAGTAGGCAACCGTTGCTCACTGTACATTCCTAAACAGCCCATTTCGACTTGAAACAGGGTGTCATAAATTATTTTTTCTGCTATTAGCATTTGATTGGTCGGAAGGCCACGTAATTTTATGGCAACGGTTTTGCTAACAACGTCAAAGTAATCTTCTTGCAGCCGGTTTTTTTTTTTTAATGTTCTTCAGCACATCACTTCGCAAAGATTCATTTAATGATGGTTTAATGTTGCTGATTTTTTTTAGTATTGATTCTTTTTATTTTTTTGCATTTGGTTCATTCTCCTTCAATATTTATGACAGCTTGGCGTAGGTAGCTTCTCGTTTGTTTGTGTCGTTGTATTCCTGGTACTTCAATTCCTATAGACAGGGCTCACTATCATATATATATTTATAAACACGGAACATCACGAAACGGAACATTAGAAACAAAACAGAGAAACCAAATCGCAACACATACAGGCACTCACAAGAAATCCTGGAAGGCCGACTGACCGCAGGACACACGCTGAGCTTCTCACCCTCCCTCCCGGCCTTCCAGGAAATAAGAATTGTTTTTCGGTGAGGCTGTGGCCGCACTGGGGTGCGGCCACGGCCTCAAGCAAGTGCCCACACACGTGGCGGGATCCCGCAAGGCCATGACCATTGCGTCCAAATCCCTTGGGTTTCCTGCACGTGTGTGGCGGCCTTTACAGGTTTAGCTAGAAACTGCAGTGCCAGAGCTGGAAACTTGTGAGCACCACAAGTTTCCCACACCGTAAACTCTTACCATGCTTCAATGACCAGCGTAGGGCATGATGGTGGAACGTTGTGTGTCTAGTATCTCGGAGAACGGAGAACGGTGATCTTGGCTTCGTCACCAGGATCACAAGGGCCAAAAAAAAAAACAAAAAAAAAACAAAAAAAAAACAACCCTCAACCTCAAGGTTAGTAACCTGGTGAGGAGGTGGATGGATGGTGAGGCAAGACACCCGCTAGCGTACAACCTCAGGGGCACATGCCGCACCCCTGTTGTATTGGGCTTGATGGCATGATGCTGGGGTTCCACATCAGTCGTCTTTTAGTTCCTCCAAACTCGTGGGACAAAATCACCAAAAAACCTAAGAATTCTACTTCCTGTGGCACAGGCGTGTTGCAGGGCATTCAAAATGCCCAAAGAATCGGTAGGCGGGTGAGGGTCGAGAGGCCTTCACCTAAGAATCCAGAAATAAGTAACAGGAAGAATTTTGTTTTGTAGATAATGCCTTCATCAAAATGTCAAAGAAGGAGGGATCTTTTCAGAAGATCTTTCCTTTCTATATACAGAAATTGCTGGAAGGTCTTGCAGAGACCCTTACATCTGTTAAAAAGTTGAGAAACGGGACATTCTGCTTGAAACATCAGCCTATAATTAGGCTGTCCTACGCTTTAAGTCTGAGAGGCTCGGGCAGTTCACAGTAATATGCAAACTCCATAAAACTTTAAATTCCAGCAAAGGTGCGTCACCTGCCAGGACCTAACTGATTTAGTGAGTGAGGAACTCCTTAATGAGAGGGCATCAGAGAATGTGGTCAAGATTCGGCAGATTTTTCAGTGGGTAAATGGCACTCTCGAAAAGACTGTGTGCTGACATTCGACACTCCTACTTTGTCCAAGAACATTAAAGCAGTGTTTATTAATCTGAACGTACGTCCACATATGCCGGATCCAATGTGCTGTTTTAAGTGCCAAAGATTCGGACATACGTCGGCATCCTGCAAGGGTAACCCATCACGTGGCAAGGCAGCATATGAGCCAGATAGCGATTGCACCGTCCCACAGGTGTGCATAAGGTTCCCTGGGGCACACCCTGTCTGGAGCAAGGAGTGTTAAATTTACCTAGAAATGAAGAAAATACAGGAAGTAAAAACAATGGGCTCATTCCATATGGGGAAGCAAAGAAGTGTTTTAAGGCAGTTGCCCCACATTTTTTCACCACCACCTTTGCAGAGGCATTGGCAGCTCCTGTAATCAAAGAAAGTGTAGCTACTTGGACGTCTGTGACAGACATGATCACAGAGTGCTCTTGTGGATGTAAATGTGGTTCAAAATATGCTAAGGTCAAAGACATCCAGGACCTCAGACAACGGGTGCAACACATCTGCAACCTCGACCAGTCCAGCAGCATTTGAGACTTGTAAACCAGCAGATATTCATCAGCTGCAGCTACTAAGGCTGCTGCACATACAGCATTGGGTAAATAAGCAGCTGCTGCAGTAGCAACAATGCCTGTAAGCCCTTCAAACGATAGGCAAAATAAAGAAGAAACGAGGGGTCCGATGTTCTGAGAGAGATGTGAGATCTTTTTCCTCGTCACCACCTAACCTATCCAGTGGTAGGGAGAAGAGGGAAAAAGAGAATGACACATACCAATGAGGCCTCCAAAGAGGCGGAAATGTCTATAGGCACTTCAGAAGCAGAAGACTCTGAAATGTTGCTGGCGGAGCTGAAACCTGTTTCTCAGCAGGACAAGTTTGTTTGGTGGTCCTTTTATGACCGCCAATACTAATACTTTGTTATTTATATTTGCTTTGTTTAGATCTGGCTGGCCCTTCTACATCCAGTCAGACATTTTGTTGTTTTAACCTTATATAGTCTGGTTGGCCCCTTTACAGCCAACCAACCATTGTTAGTAGGTTTTTAAACTTTTGTGGCGTGTTTAAATTTAATATTATTTTGTAGTCCTTACAGACCATTTTACAATACAGACCATAATTTAGAATAGTTTTAAGTTTAATCATCATAGCGTTTAGTTGTAATGGCACTATTAAACATGGTGATTTCGTGCCTTAATGGCCCAACAACAACAACAATCGATGAAATCTTCGGCAAAACAGCGTTGGTCTCAAATTGGATTTGACAGTCTCTTTACAGCAACCAATCCTAGTACTTCACCAGAAGATGGTGACGGAGACTGAAATCGCCGAAATATTGTGTGGAAACATCTTACTTACTCGGCTAGTCTCCCGAGAAGACTACATCCAATCCTAGTATTGCTTTTTTTTTTTTTTAACTGTTTGCTGTTTTATATATATATATTTAAAATTTATATTATTTGTTATGTTTGTTTTTCCAAAAAGAAAAAAGTTGGGCCCTTTTGCAGCCAGCCATACATATTGCTGTTTCAATGATTGTTTAACTGCATTGGCCTTTTATAGCCAGTAAGTTATTGTTTGTAATCTCTTAGGTGTTTGTGGCCCCTTTACAGCCATATTTCTAGTATTTTTTTTCTGCCTGTGTGCCAGACCATTAACAGTCAGCCATATGGATGGTAATTTTGATTACCCTTAAACAATGAGGTGATACAAAGTTAATGTAAGGTTGCTAATGACCACGATGTCGAAATGCCCTTATGCCCCAAAAACAACAACAACTACAACAGCCTTAGCTAATTAGAAAATAACCCCTTGCCCCTTCTTTTAAGGTGTAGGCTATGCCTAGTGAAACCCCACCTCCAATGGTGATCACAGGCACAACCCCCAAGACAGAACTAATGCCTTTCCCAAGAAGCAATTCCATTTCCACATTTACCTGCCTGAAAGCATAGTTCAATTTGTTGCCAATCATGGTGACTTAGGATCTGCATGAGCTCAACCCTGGTATACTGCACCTCTTTCAACACCTTCCTGAGGTCACTCTCTACACTATAACTTGCATTTCTATCAATACTATTCCCCCCACCTCCTCTATCAGTACTATACCATCCTTAGTGAAACTCTTCCAACAGTGTAGAGATACAGTATCATTCAAATAGGCAGCAAAGCTACCTGACACCCCATAGTTTGGGAACCTATAATCTAATTGATGAAGTAATATGTGTAAACTATGACTGGGAGAGTAAAGATTCTTTATCAGGGGAAGAAATAGAGAAGGTGTTTCATAAACACAATATTAACGCAGGTTATAAAATATGAAGCACTAATACTAAAATTTCAAATACTTCTCCTTTACGTTTGCTGTAAATTATTAGTAATATCCTCAAAGCAAAAAAGTCAAAAGTTAATATTAATGTTGAAAAGACGAAAAAAGATAGAAAATCATGACAATTATTGAGATAAAGTCTGCCATAAACAATTTCACCAACTTAAGTTATAGAGGAGCATAATGGATTTCACTAATGAAAGATACTATGAATATGCAATGTTAACATTAAAAATACTCAAAACATGTATGATATGTCTATATACTGAAATAAATAGTGAAATCTACTAGAAAGTGAGAGATTTGTGTACCAATTCCGGTTATCAAAAGCTATAGAGAGGTACTGTAGTCACTGATTCAATAAATGACGAATTTTCTGAACCTGTGACTACTCAGATGTCCAAAAGGGTGGTTGTCTCTCTCCCCTTTTCAATATGTAAAATCACATAGTGAAATATTGAAAAATAGATCCCTTTAAGGAATAGAGACACCTTGAGACAATTCTGCAGATCACGAAATTGTAATAACAAACTTGGTATCTACACAAGTTTAATTGTACAAAGATGACTAATGTGAATTATGAGAGGGGTAAAGGACTTGTGTCTTACCCAAATTCAAACCAGTATTGTTAGACTTGGTGTATGTAACCTATAGAAGGAAAGTCTCTGCTGCTATTTTACTGCAAAACTTGTATTTTTTTTGTGTTCTCTACGATAAATGTATTTTTGTTTGTGAAATATGTAGTTTATGAGGCGGAGATTGGGGACCATCCCATCATTCCCCCAGGTCAGTGTTTTTCAACATGAACACCAGAACATTTGTGGTCCATAGGAAGAATATTAAAAACTTAATTGAATTAACGTAGCATAACAAAAAATAATCTGTAAAAATTGTTCACATAAAACCAATACAACTCACAAACTGCAAAAGGCTATAAAGGATTATAAACCAAACTTTGTAAAAATCATAAAAATTTCTATGACGAGGCAAAAATCTGGTATGTCCAGGATACAACTGTATTTTTCCTGAAATAAAATAAGTTTAAGAGAAATTCCATATCGTGTTTGTCCATCTATCACAGCCTCATAACTTATGAGCCCTCTTATTTAGAAATTTGTAATTGTGTAATATTTTTTTTCTTACTACCCCAAACACTATTACAAGATAAAATTTGGAAATCATGTCTGGAAATGTTCGAATTTTTTCCTCATCCTGTACACATTTTTGGTGAAAAACCATTCAAAACATCTATTTTCTTCTGCCCCATTTTTTTCCTGAAACAACTCATCTGAAAATTGTTTCATAATTTGCAGCAATATTTATTTTCCGAAAGGAAATCTGTGGCACTCATCCTGGAGTTTATAGTTTTGCAAAGAAAATTGATGTGGTTTTTATTAAAGAAATGTTCAAGTCCCTCAGTATTTTTCTGTTATAGTCTTTGAAGTGTACATTTGTATTTATATTTGTGTAAAAGTAATCACTCTCTTGTATGTGGATTATCTTGTTAGAACTTGTCTTGCATTAAAAATCACATCAAATAAAGATAAGCCAGTGTGATTGAATCAGTAACCATCATGATACTCCACCATAATATTTTGACTCATTAAATATGCAATGAATTACTAAGTTAATAAGAGCTTTTTGCTATCCATATTAAAGACCCCAACATTCTTTGTTTCTGATCTTTCAGTAGGCCATCACACTTTCTATAAACCGAGCGTGGTGGTGTAACGGATAGCGTTCTGGCCTCGCATTCGGGAGGACGGTGGTTCGAATCCCCGCCCGGCATCCAGATTGGGTTTTCCATGGTTTCCCCAAATCACTCCAGGTGAATGCCGGGATGCTTCCTTCAAAAGGCCATGGCCGAATTCCTTCCCATTCCTTGCCCATCCTTTTCCGTCTCTAAAGACCACGTTGTTAAAAAGGGACGTTAAACTGTTTTTTAAAAAAAAAAAAAAAAAAAAAAAAAAAAAACTTTTTATAAATTCACTTAAATTCTTGAAGCATGTTTAAAAACATCTATCTCCTTCACCTCTTGGCCTTTTACAGGGTGTAGCAAAAATCTCTCCCTAATTTAAAAGTTGAATAAAAGATGGAAGTACAAATTAAAGAAACTATATTAACATGTATGAAATCTACATAATGGGAAGCTACTTTACGTCTTTTACGAATTTCATATTTTCAACAATAAGTCACTTAAGTGGTGTCCTTCATTATCAATCCATTGCCAAATGTGAATTCAGAAGTTCTCCATCAATCTAACCGATGGTTCTTGTGGAATACAAGCAGTCTCTTCTTATGTCACATCTTGTATGGCTTATGTAGTACTCAGTCAATGTTTTTAAGCTTCAGCCTTGAGAAAATCACATATAAATTAATCATATCCGGCAAGGTTTGGAATTGCACTGGCCAGGGATGTCACCATGCAAAGAAATCAAGCAATTTAGTACAACGTTAGGTCAGGTAATAGAGGATATAGCTTCACTTTGAAGGGGTTTCGCTAAGGAGGATAGTGTAGTGATAGTGGGAGGTACAGGGAATAGTATTGTTAGAAACTTAAGTGACAATAGAAAAATGGTGAAGTAGGTGCAGCATAACAGGGTTGAGCTCATGCAGTTCCTAAGTCATGATTAGCCACAGTTGAACCACGCTGTGTGGTAGGTTAACATGGAAACTGAGGTGCTATTTGGGAAAAGAATTAGCTATGTCTTGGGGCTAGTGCCTGTGATTGGTTTTACTAGACATGTCCTTCACCTAAATACGAGGGCCGTTCAGAAAGTAACCTCCGATCGGTCACAGTGCGGGTGGTGGGGGTAGTCGCGACGCCATCTGTGCATTCACGCACTCAGCAGGTCAGTCGGCATCAAGCCGTGGTCGAGTGAACGTCGTACCTGCGCTAGTTTAGTTTTTGTGGCAGTTTGAAATGTGTGCTGCAATAGAAAACCCCGCCAAATGTGAAGTGCGTGCTGTCATAAGGTTTTTTACAGCCAAAGGATATTCTGCAGCAGCTATTCATCGTGAGCTTTGTGCCGTGTATGGACCAAGAGTTATGAGTGAAGGAGTTGTCCGTGAATGGGTACGTTTATTTAAAAGTGGACGAGAAAACGTTCATGATGAAGAGAGGAGTGGTAGACCATCATTGGTGACTGACGAACTCGTTCAGACAGTTGATGCAAACGTTCGTAAAAATCGACGTTTCACAATGTCGGAGTTGTCTACTGTTTTTCGCAGATTTCTAAGACTCTCTTGTACGAGATAGTGACAGCAAGATTGGGTTACCGTAAGTTCTGTGCACGATGGGTGCCCAAAATTCTTACCGACCACCACAAAACTCAAAGAATGGCCTCTGCATTAGACTTTCTGTCACGTTATGAGGACGAAGGAGAACCATTGTTAAACAGAATCGTGACCGGTGACGAAACCTGGATTAAGTACGTGAACCCTGAGACAAAAGAACAATCAAAGATGTGGGCACATTCAAATTCGCCTACCAAACCAAGAAAAGCCTTGCAAGATTTTTCTGCCAGAAAACTGATGGCAACGGTGTTTTGGGATGCCAAAGGGGTGTTGTTGGTTGAATTCATGGAACGTGGGACGACCATTAATCAAGACGTGTACTGTGAAACACTAAAAAACTTACGACGGGCTATACAGAACAAACACCGTGGTATGCTGACTTCCAGTATGTTTTTTTGCACGATAACATCCGTCCTCACTCTGCTAGAAGCGATTATCACCTCTTCATGCATATGAAGAAATGGCTCGGGTCCGAGCGGTTTGATGACGACGAAGAGCTCAAAGATACGGTCACAGGCTGGCTCCAGGCACAAGTGGGTGATTTTTATGCAGAAGGAATTTCAAAGCTTGTGAAGAGATACGATAAGTGCTTAAATCGCTATGGAGACTATGTACAAAAATAGTGCAAAGATGTAGTTGTAAGATGTATATATTAAAATATTTTTATTTAACTTGGTGTATTTTTTTAAATCAACCGGAGGTTACTTTCTGAACGGCCCTCGTAGGTTCAGCAAATGGAAGGAAGACACAAGTATATGTCAGAGACTAGTGGGGTTGAGGTAATAGCTAGTCCAGAATCAAGCTGCAACGAACTCGCAGAAACCCCTAACTGATTAACATTCAATTACGTTGAGAGCGAAACTACTTTTACACTGTAATGACAGTCAGACCAACATGGCTGATGGGTCAGCCTTGCGCCTACATAAAACTTTTGGATCCACCTTCACTCCTCGCACCAAACCGGCTTTAAGCCCTGCATGGCGTACCCCTGCAAGTGCTCCACCACAGCTTCCAGAGGTCTATTTATAGATGATCTAGGGGATTCCCCAACATCTCTTGGGATTTTTTGCTTATTTAAACTTATTTTTCCTTTGAGCACCTTGAAATTTTTATGATAAGTAGTCCATGGGACCGTGCATAAATCACGTAGCTCCATTTTGGCTTCCTGTGAACCTCTCCTGCCCCCCACATAGCCCGACATGGCTTTTGTCTCTACCCCCCCCCCCAGTCCCCATGTAGCACGTGGCTTTTTCCATATTGATTCCAGAAGACGTTTTGTACTGTTTTCTCTTGTCATTACATCCGGGGATAATTAAATGACGGAAACAAATATTTCCATGTTTCTGTGTGTTCTGTATGTCATTTTAACTGTGACAAATAACACAAAAGAGAAGCTAAGTGGTCTGGCTCTGAACCCCCCCTCCCCCACGTAGCTCAACGTAGCTTCCCAGCCAACCCCTCCCCCCCTAGACGGAGCCACGTAGTTTATGCACAATCCCCATCGTCTGAACGTCAAAATATATACTTATAAAAAAATTTCCTATATCTATCGGTTTAGCTGTAAAAATTTATTAAAGTGGTGAACCTTAAATTCCCTTGCCTCTTCAAAGTAATCTAGTTTCAAATTGATCTACAAATTCTTACTTATCTTTTATTATTAACTGACTTATTTTTAATTATTTAACTTAGTGCATTTCATGATGCAAACTTTCAAAAATCTATATCTTCTAAAGTATAGCTGAAATATGTTTCAAACGATTCTACAAAAAAATTTCTATTCGATAGTGATGCTGTTTGACTGCTATAATTGCTCTTTAGTCGCCTTTCTATTGTTTCAAAATCTTAGTTGTTTTCCTTCAACTCTTGTTTCATCAAACCTCAAAACCGGAAGAGGCCATTTCCATGAATTATCATTAATTTACTTTCTTCAATTCTTGCCAAAGTGCTGCATGAATTTTCATAAAAAGTAATGCATTTTGCTTAGAAAAATTTCTCCTTCATTTTAATTATACTCCCCTCTCTGTATTCAGATGAATTCAATTATGTAAAAATGACACTTTCTTATAAAATCATCATTTTCCTATGAAAATAATACTTAACTTTTACCTACAGGTTTCAAACATTCACAGAATATGCTACAAAACTTGAAAACTATGAGCTCAGGAATTATTTAACACTGTATTTTCACTATTTATGAAATGTGGGTGATTCAACTTCCAAACCAAATCTCTCTTAGGTGCAATTTTATACCCATGAAGTGTCCTATTTTGTTTTGATCCTTGTGTTTAATTATACCCTGAAAAGGAATGTGGCATTTTCTATTAACAAATAAGATCTTTTCCTTTATAGCAGTAATGTTTACAAATGCTATGATCAAATTTCACTATCTACTTCAACTTATCCCTTATAGACTGTAAGAAAATGATTCTAAATTTATTTTGCTGATGCTAGCTTGACATTCTTTGAACAAATTTTGGTAATTTATCAGCAAAATTTGAGTTGAAGTGGGAAGAGTTCAAGGAGATAGTAAAAAGTGTGAAGAATTATTTATCCTAAAACAAAAAATTAAGAGAAATACATAACCAACATACTATAATAGGATGTGAGGAGGTTTAAAAGGTTGGTATGAAGGCAACACCCTGGAGTTAAGAGACAGCAAGGCAGTATGGAATATTTGAAAAAAAAAAACTAAACTAGGAATTTATAGCAGCAAAGAAGGAAACTAAAGATATGTATATGAAGAATATTACTGGTGCAGGGGGACCACGAATGGGTGCATCTAGAAATTTCTATGGTGATGTTAGAAAACTAATGAAAAGGGAAGGTATTCACACAATTATAGTTGAGGATGGAGAAGAAGTTACTGAAGATTTGAAAAAGGTAGATATATCATGTAACTGATTTGGTGTGACTATAATTCAGGAATGAGAAGATGTAAATCAGAGAATGAGCTTGTCGGCACCATTAGAAATGAACAGACCAAAAAAAAAAAAAAAACCACACAGACATAATAGGATGCTATAGATAACATTACTAAGGTCATCTTCAAAGTACAAGGATGTGACATTATGCCTTATGATAAAACATTGTTTGATTGAGTCTGGGAACTTGCTGCTTACCAGAGGACTGGAAAAGTGTAATATTAGTACCAGTTCATACAGGAGGAGTAATAAACAGGGTCAAAAATTACAGGTCAATCGGTTTGACATCAGTGGTAGTTAATTAATGGAGATCAGAAATGACTGTGAGGAAAGAAACTGGTTTTAAAATTGACATCATGGTTTTAGTGAAAGATACTCATGCAAGGTACTCAGTGAGCTACATGCAAGATATTTCATATGAAATGGACAAGGGAGGCCAAATTGATTGTGAAGCACTACAGCTTTCGAAGGCTTTTGTCAAAGTGAGCCATAAAATTTTGGTAAATAGGGTGTAAACTATTGGAGTGTATAAAAAAGTGATTTGTTGGGTAGAAGAATTCTTAAAATGTAGAAAAGAAAAAGTCAGCGCAGAAAATGTAGTATCAAACGAAGTGAAAATGAAAATGGGGGTGCATATCTATTCATGATTCCAAAGAATGATTATGTTCATTATTTACTATCAGAAGTTAGGTTGTTTGCAGAAGACATATTCTTGTATAATAGGAGCAAAATGGTACAAGAAAGTGTGCAGGATAGTTAGCTGGATAGATCAACATTGGATGAATATAGATGCATACTAGAGTCAGCTAATTAGGTACACGGGTAAAAAAAACCTAAATACTGATTATGAATATAAGGTGGGGAAAGACTCGCTTGTTGAAGACTTGAAATGTAAATATCTTGCCATAACAAATTTAATAACAAACTCAGCTGGGCAGGACACATTGGACAGAAAGTAGAAATTGGTTTCAAAATCCTTTACCTGTGGGAGAGGTTGATAAGGGGATGTAAGGGAGTAGGGATACAAAACTTTGGTCAGATCATTGCTTGAATATGGTGGTGTAGTTTAGGACTCACATTTTGTCTATCAAGTACAGGGGTTGACTGAGGTGTAAAGAAGTGCTGCTATTTTTGTTTCAGGAAATTACTACAGAACACAATCGATAACTGATACGACAAAGGAGCCGTAATGGCATCATTGGAAGACAGGGGAAGGGTGAAGAGAGTTGTGGGAGTGTACAAGGTGTATACTGGTGATGGTGCATGGACAGATATCAGTGAAAGAATTAAGAGAATTGAATGGAAAGACAAAAGTGACCATGACCGCAAGCTGGTACTCGAGGCATAAGGTTGTGGGAAAATTTTCTTTTGTAGGTAAAGAGCTCTGGGATTGGAATGAATTACCAAGAGAAAAGATGAATAATTTAGCAAAAATACTGAAGAATTAAGGTTAACACATGTAGAGGGCAAAAGCAGGCAGGTACAAGAAAGGGGGAAAAAGTGTGTGTGGGGGAGGGGGAGGGGGGGAGAAGTTTCTCTTGGATGTGCGCTCCATTGCAGTTAAATAAATTAATAAAAACCTTAGAACATCTATCTCAGTTTTCTCCTGGCTGTGTGAGCAGTGGCCCTATCTTATGGAAACCGTACACTATGCTGAATCACATTGCATATAGAGCCTTGGTGGCAGAAACATGTGACTCATTTGTATGTTTACTTTAGAGAATGCAGAAGCAAATGTCTTGCTATGTCGATGTTTTCTGGAGTTCGAGCACCATGTGGCCTTCCTCTGATTGTTTTAACATAGAACCACTTGATCTAAACTTTTTAAATCCGGAAATTACAAGGGGAAAGCCGGAAGCATTTTCAAAAAACATGCTGGGCAGCAACAGCTTAGTTACCGTTTGCAATGAAAGTGTATTGCTCACCTATAGCATGATGGCTATTGACATCTGGCAGAAAACTTAGCTTCCTTCCATCCAGCATATTTCCCTACCCCTCTCCATAAAATTAATACCCGTCTTCCTATATGTAAACAAAACTAGGTAGGGAGTTATGCCACACCCTGTACTTCTTGTGGCTTGTCCATTCCTCCAGAACAGCATCATTTTAGCATAAACTTCTCTGTTTATTGTCAAACAAAACAGCTGCTGCTGGGCACTGTGAATACCAGTCTATTTTTTGTCATCCACCAGAGTTTTGTCCTTATGTCCAACTCCATTTTGGCCCTCTGTTTTCTGAAATCAGTCATAACATTTTGTATTTAGTTCCTCCAGGATGTGACCCAAATACTGCATTTCACAACTTTTTATCATAATAAGATGTTATAAATTCACTGAACTCTTATTAAATACTTAACTGTTCTGAAACTTCTGCTCAAGTTCTTTCAGTTACGTAGCCTTGAGATTTCAGAACTCAACACTCTGCTGTTGTACTGCTCAACAGTAGCTCTTTATCATATATTAATGTGAGATGAAACAAGCTGTTCAAAATTGGCATCAGATTTTTCTTCCATGCATCCACAAGCATCAAAAACAGTTCTTCTTCTGGTTTTATTTAGGTGTAGTGAAGTATCTTCATGAAGATGATGACTGAAGGAAATGAACTACTTTCAGCAATGTTGATGCCCTGTTCAATTACTGTAAGAGTTCAAATTATTGATGTTGTCATTAGCTACAAGAACAGTATCATTTAGATACCATACTGTGCCATTGATCTTTGTGGCCATTTCTGAACTGTCAGAGACATCTTGTGGAGTCTGTCTGGATGTAAGTTGATTAAAGGAGGAGAAATATAATCCTTTGAATTTTTAAGCCAATATTGTGATTTTCCAAATTCTGATTTCAGCTGACTTTTTCCTGTAAAAACTTTGGACGACTCATAATTTTTTATCATCTAATTTTTTCAAGGAATACATGAATTAATTTGAAATGTTGTTCATTGTCAAAAACCTTTTCATAATCAGTGAAGAAAAAACATATTCTTGCATCTTTGGTTATTAATTACTGTATTTTGATAGTGCGGAGGTACTGCAGTCTTTCACTACCTTAATCCTCAAAGACAATTATATAAAAATTTAGTACAACAGCCTCAGTTTATTCATAGTTTATTATGTAATTAAACTGTATCATTTCAGTTATGATTATGAATAAATAATTCCCTGTAGGAATAAGTGGTGGAATATTAGCAAAAAATCGTTTATCACTTATCTGGAAAATGACATTTGCCACATGTATTGTCATATATCCATTATACCTCCTAAACAGTTTAGAAAGAAGATTAGCTCATACCAGTCATACAGCAAGTCGCTTTTGTAGTCATTTTCTTAATAAGAAAGTACCTTTGAAACTGGAAAGCAATCAGCAGTGTTAGAAAGAGTAAGTTTCAGGAAAGTTAAATGTAAATTAGCTCCCTTTTTCTTACATCTACTTCCACTAAGAGAACATTAAATTATGAGTACTGTAAGGTGTAATCAGTGTAGCCTGAAAAATTTATTTAAAGAGTTGTGTTATATTTAGTGATCTTCATATGTCATGGAGCAGGAAGTAGGAAAGAAACTTGTTTAATAAAGAAATCTCATTCTATTTTAAACATAGCTTAAATTTTGTTATGCCAACAGATTGGCCAGGAAAAGATGCAATACTGTTTATGCCGCCCCCTGTCTAACTACAGCTAGTGGTGGATCTAGGAAATTTCCGAACCAGTTCAAAAAACTGTGAGATTGCCGCCCCTTCAAACATTATTTGCCGCCCCCATTGTTGCCGTCCCAAGTGTCGCCGGACGCCCGAAGCAGCTGATGCACTAAAAAAAAAAGAAAAAAAACCAGCCCTGAGGAAAAGCCAATATAATATGTAAAAATAAACCCCCGTAGGAAGAACAGAAATAGGTTTTTATATAAATGAAGACATTAAATTTCAGAAAAAGTTGATTTACATCGTTAAAAATATATTCAGGTGAAAGAGAAATTCGCAGATCTAGAATATGATATTAGTTTTTAGATTAAATAAAAATTCAAGGGCCAAAAGTAGGATAAAAGAATGGTTGCAAGGATGAGAATTTTTTGTAAGGACCATAGTGTTTATCCTATCTCAGAGTTGTGGTTCAGGAAAAAATAAATTCTAGGAGATTTTTGTAATTATGTCATTCTGGCGGGAAGAAGGAAATGTTGATGCATAGTTTCATATTAGTTAGAATTTCCCCCAAAATAGAAAGAATTCAGTAGTGATATATGTCAGAGGATTAGCAGAATTTTAAGTATTGATTTGATACCAGAATCTTCAAGGGGGGTTAAAGACATTAAAAATAATTTGAGATATCTGATTTGAAACTTTAGAAATTTATACCAGCTAAAGCAAGCAATTTTAGACAAAGGGTATCTGAGGACAAATTAATCAGAAAAGTTGAGACTACAAAATATGAAAGTTTCAGGGAGACCTAAGTAAGTTGGCAGCTCAAGAACGTGGTTCCCACAGAGATCCTCTATATAAAGCAGCCATCTTTCCTTGTTGCACAAGCATTATACTGCCAGTTTTTAATTAGAGAGGCCATGTGTGCAAGGCAGGCAGTGAAACGTGTATCAAGTGGACTTTGAAATCTTAGCATCAGTAGAACGTGGATTTGCAATTTTTGCATGATGTATCTGATCACTTTTGATATCATTATTCTGATGTCAGTAATAGACTATGTTTTGTCTCCATCTTGAGCTGCAAGATCTTTTACTAATTTTATCAGGAGATAGTTAACGATTGTCCGAAGTGCGAATGAATTTGTAAGTAATAGCAACCTGCAAGCTTCACTTAAATGATCGGAAAGTTGTGATGTCCTTCTAGAGGCAATATTCTGGTACTGCAGGTTGTCTAAAATAATATAACAATTTTTCTATTCAGTAAACTTTTTCATTTTGAACCCACTATGTGTTGCGGTAGTATTAAACAGATTGGCAACCAAGACACTTAATGCAGCTTCAAACTTAAGAACCAGTTCAGACGAGGTACCAGCAAACGGTCAAAACTTACATAGAATCTTGCAAGTCTACTTAACAACATATATCAGAGAAGTGATTATATTCCCAATAATATGACCACCAGACTGTTAATATTCTTCTGCTGTATCATCATTATGATGCACAATATGTGTTACCCATTTTCAGCCAAATCTCTAATCAATCTTACCACATTTATTGGGAGAACAGAAAATTATAATAAGTTCTAAAAAGGCTAGTTTTCCTTGTCTTCCATACACAACAAAGACTTCAGAAAAGTTTTAATATATACATGCATTAAAAACATGTTCAATTGTGTGCCAATTAGGTAGACCAAGTAAGTGCTTATTTCCAGACAAATTGAATGTATAGCAGTAAAGATATGTATACTGTGTTTCACCTACCTCTCTTTTTATAATAAATTTTTTTGCATTTTCTTTTTAACTTGGCAGTAGCTAACTTACCCACTTTTAGGCTACACTGATCCCTCTTAATGTAACAGCAACCTGATTTACATTATCAGTCTTACACACAACTATGAAAACTGTTACACATCTACAATTCATGTACACAAATTCTTTACAATAGTTTTGTATGTGTATTCTTATAATGTAAGAGGTAATGTTTTAGTGCTTACATTATCAACTCTGACTTTGACCAAGGCACTTACGTTTTCCTCTACTGATTGGTCGTCAGTGTTACTGTGAGTGTGGTTTGAGTTTTACATGATTGCAGTGGACATTTGATTCTGAATCCTATCAGATGTACAGTACACCCCATCATTTTTCTAATTGCAAAGGTAAGTGTATGGTACATATTTTCAAATAAATTGATTTTGTTTACATGAGTACCAACTGTGCCTCCAAGTTTTCCATATGTAATTTGATTTTAGTGCTTTTAATATACAGATAAAATATGAAAGAAATGATAGCTAGCTATGAAAAAGCAGACGAGTGGTCCTGTTTTTTCTCTTTGGGATTGCTTCCTCTTCTCCTAAATTTAGATTTCATGTTTTAAATATGTAAGTATTTTGGCTGGTGGTCGATAGAAACATTTTATTCCATGCCGTGCAAGGATTATGCCAATTTTTCCCCGAGGTGTTTTTGGTAAATGGCAGGAAGTAGGTGGCCTTGGGCATTTCATCCAGTTGGACTGGAATTTTCCCCAGCTTATGATCTATTGCACTTTCTATCTGCCTCTTGCTGTACCCATTCCACCTGAAGACAGTTCTAGGTGTTCCAGTTCTTGTGGTAGGCTGTCTTTCTCAGCAATCACTCTAGCCCTGTGCACAAGATAAACAGTGTTACACTGCACAGGATGGTGAAAACTTGTGGCGCCCAGATACTGGTCCGTGTGGGTCGATTTTCTGTATACACTATGCCCTAGTGTTCCACCTGGCTTTCCTTCAATTAAGATATCAAGGAAAGGTAGGCTGCTGTCCTTTTCCATTTCCATAGTGAACTTTATGCTAGGATGAATTCTGTTAAGATATTCCAGAAACTCGTGTAAAGTTTTGCTACCATGGGGCCACACCATAAAGGTGTCATTCACATATGGGTAAAAATGTGTTGCTTGAGAACTGCTCCCTGCAGGGCTTTTTCTTCGAAATGCTCCATGTATAAGTTGGCAACTACAGGAGAAAGTGGAGATCCCATGGCAACCCTGTCCACTTGTTCATAGTATTTCCCTAAGTATGCGATAAACGTGGACATCAAGACATGTTTGAAAAGGTCTACAATGGCTGGTTCAAACTGGTGACTTATCAGCTCCAGCAGGACGTGGGTGAATAATAAAACAGCATCAAAGCTAACCATTATATCTGAATCCTTCGGTTCCATGATCTTGATGATCTTGACAAATTCCGTGGAATTTTTGACATGGTGGTCACAACGGCCGACTGATGGACTCAGAAGACTCAGATATTTAGCCAGCGGGTAGGTCGGAGCTCCGATATTGCTGATGATTGGTCTTAGAGGTACACTTTCTTTGTGAATCTTCAGTAGACCATATAGCCGAGGTGGTCTGGCAGCATGAGGTCTGAGTTTCTTGATGGTCTCTTCAGAAAATTTGGCCTTCTTCAATAAAGCCATAGTCTTCCTCTCAATCCTGCTGGTAGGATCGTTTTCCAAACACCGATAGGAAGGACCATCAAGGATGTTCCTCATCTTCTGCTCGTACTGTTCTGCCGTAAACAGTACCGTAGCATTTCCCTTGTCCACCGATAAGACAACAACCTCATCGTTCTGATGCAAGACAAGAAGTGCTTCATGTTCCTCCTTGGTTATGTTGGTCTTTGCAGGTTTTGTTTTATCCAAGACCCAGCAGGTCTTTCTGCGAACCTCTCCCACTTTGGAACTGAAGCCTTTTAGCATGTTGGCATTCAAACTCCTAATTAGATATATGGTTTGTCATATCTATATAGCATCAGATTTAAGATGTCATATGCCCTTTATTTACATCTATCAGTTTACCTGATATATCCCTGTCATCATTCCAATACATGCCACTACAGTATAACTTCTAAATTACACAGTAAGATGCAATTATCCTTTGTTGTCTGCAATTCTGTTCTGTCAGTTTTGGTCATACTTGCAGTAAATGTTTGTTGGTCGACAAGAACTTGTTTTAGCATC
Organism: Vandiemenella viatica; assembly: GCA_031002005.1. NCBI lineage: Eukaryota > Metazoa > Arthropoda > Insecta > Orthoptera > Morabidae > Vandiemenella > Vandiemenella viatica. Next base: position 273,328,522 of record CM061920.1, read on the forward strand.
CTAGGATTTGGTAGGTAAAATATGGTATGATTCATTTTTATGTCAGTTTAGAAAGCTGAGAAACTAAAGATAAAAGTTACCACAAATTAGTAAACATTTTTATTGAATGTGATTCACGCATTGTGTTGGTTTCTTTGCCCAATTGACATTGTTATGACTATAACATAATCGGTTTAAGAGAGAGGTCCATACTTTTACATCCAACATGATTGGAGATGCTGGCAGTCTCCAAAATTCCTTTGATAGTTTATTTGTGAAATAACAGCACAAATCTCAAATGCCACATGGATGAACTCATGGACACAGCTATTAAGCTATAATTTTGAAAAGTTTTGTTGAGATGCATTGATTAGTTTTTATGAATGCACTCAAAGATATGCAAAAATTTCAAAATTTATGGTTTTGGCTGCTGTATTATCAGGAACTTTGTAACTTATCTGGATGAAAGGTACTGTATCCTGATCCATGAAATAAGATGTCACTATGTACAATTTTGTTAAAATCTTTCCATTAGTTTTTGGATGACATGCAAACATATCAATAGACAGTCAGATAGAAATTCTAAATTTTACAATTTTGATACGTCTGTCATCAATATTATGCATTGCAATTAAGAAACTGTTCAGACACAAATGTTTTTACAATTTAAGTGATAAATTGATAATATTTAACAACATGTTCTCTGGATGTTAAACCAGTGTTCATGATAAACTCATCTGTTGTAAAACATATGTGATCACTAACAAACTTAATCAAAGAATTGAGAAAAAAAGGTTGTGTGAATTCTGTAAGATTTTAAACCAATCGTCATGAAGCTATGATAGTAACATTTAGTATCGGAAATAGCATGTGTGTGCGGGATACCCAAAATGTTATTGAGCTCTCCCACACACTTGGAGCACTCACAGTTGATGAGTTTCTCAACAACATCATAATGTAATTTGGGTTAATATCCATATAAAAATCACTAAAGCGGTGTCAAGTACATTCTCCTTTCTGTTTCATAAGACATAAACAGCCATCTTCCGGTTGCCTTCATAACTCCGGGCATTACAGTTAATGCTGCTATATATTTCAAAAAATTTAAATGCCTCTGGCAGGTCATTAGAAACATGTACAATTTGTATAAATGTTGCCTGCCTTCTTCATGACAACAATTGTGCCCACACAGTGATAGTCATCAAAACATTCACAAAATGTTCGAGCAAGATGTATTCACCAATCTGCCATATGACCCAGACCTGGCACGTAGCAGTTTCCTTACTTGAAGACAATGTCAAGTTATAGAATGAAGTTGGGATGTAGTTTTAGTGGCAGATGAATCTTTATCAGTGTTTGGACATTGACATTGACTGTTATGTAGAAAAATAATGTGTACATCATTTAATACCTCTTGGTAAATGATCATTCAATACCTCTTGGTAAACATTTTATAAAACAAAATGCTTTAAAAGAATAGTAGCCATTATGTATTTAGTGTTTCAACACACACTTTGTAATCTGCAGCTACTTTTTTGTAATTAATGAATTATTTTAGCATTTTAGACCTTATTTTTTTCCCTTTATTCATTTCTTGATTTCTGAGTTACACATCACTGTAGTTTATATACAGTTGTAATAGTTGAATGTTTAAGTTTGTAAATCAATTTTCTTCTAAACAAGTCCTGTATCTTTTTACAATTCTATTTTTATTCTCATCTCTCTGTCTTCCTCCCCTTTTTTGCATAATGTTCTTTACTCCCCTGTTCCTGTCCTTTCCCAGACTAAATTCTTCATCCCACAAAAGGAATTTTCCTCATCTGACTTCATCATGGACTATATTTCCTGTAAATGAAGTCATTCTCCCCTTAGCACATTGGGATTACTAGGTACACAGACCTAAACCAGACTTTTTTCTGTTTTCCTTTTTATTGTTTCCTTTTCTGGTGTGAAAACTATTTTTGGAACCTTTTTTGAAGTATGGGGTCCCATTTCCTGTACTTTACTTTGATTACATAGTTTCCTCGGAACTGCTTATATAGGCCTCTTTATTTTTTCCATGGTATTTATATGTTTTTACTACACAGCCTGACATGCACTTCATGGAATTTACATATGATTTTTTTCTATTCAGTCTTTTTATTTAAGTATGTACACCTACTATCAGTTATTCTATCTCAACATCCAGACTAGTTACTTACTAAATATATGGTGTATGATCCTCCATTACAGGTCGCCTGTCTTGGCTCTGTATTCCAATTCCTATTGATGTGGGACCTTATAGCTAAGTTAACCATGTTTATACATTGTTACATGCAACTCTTAAAAGACATTAGTTTTGTATGTTTTTAAGTTGGAGGCTAAAAGCTCAGTAGTCCTGTTCCATGATGGATGAACAAATACAGCAAAACCTCAATAAATGCCTTTGTAACTTCTTAGCAGCTCTGCTAGTAAACCTTACTCACACAACTACAAAAGCCAAATGGTGTCTGGACAAGGCATTCTGATTTAGATAGGCAGATGGGAGATGATGGAAGGCAGTACCATGGTGCCTTAAAACGGAGGCTTTAGGTTTGGTAACTCTGACAGTAGAGTCCTTGGACCTCCTGGGATTTTTGCAGAGGGCTAATCCTCCTGTCAAGTGAAAAGCAATGACTTAGAAGCATCAAAATGCCCTGGGAATGAATGGTAGGCACACAAAATAGGTGATGAATATCAGCTGCGAAAAAGGATGAACAGTATAATGAAAGCTTACATTTTGCTGTTTCAAATGTCAGATAAGTATCAAATAAGGCAGTAGGAATGTTACAAGAAGTAAAGACAAAATGTATCAATCTAGTTGTAAAATCAGAAAAAAAGCTCTCTTAATAGAGAACTCTATAGTACTCCAGAAGAAAGTGAAGAGGAAGGATCTAAATATTTTTACAAACACCTGCAGAAAGAAATCAACAATGTAAATAATAATTTAATAATTAGAGGAAATTGTAATGGAAGAGTAGGAAACCAACCAATCCTTGCTATTGCAGTTACCTTCAGAGAAAGTGCAATATATATGAATGATAAAATCTTAAGACAATTTGCGAGTTTCATTGACCATAAAAATAAAAAAAAATAAACAAAAAATTAAAAAAAAAATTGTTGGTATGATCAGTATATATATGGTTTGCCTGTGGGCAAAAGATGCATTATTGTCTATGTATTGGTTAATTTCGTGTTAAAATGATTAGTGCAAGTTACAAGAAGATTCAGAAGATGTGACATTGACTCTGATCATTTTCTGGTATCATCTAGAATATGGGATTTTCATACCATGTCATCTTCGGTTAAAAGAAAAATTTCCATGACTCCTCCCCTCCCCACCACCATTTTATTATAAAAAGGTGAATTCCTCCTCTTTTCACTACTAGCAATGGCATCTCTGTGGAAATTCACTACAGATGTGATGTTACAATAAAGATTTCCAAGGAGGTATAGTATTTGTGATTATTTATGGTGGCAAAGCTACTTTGAAAATGGTGCTATTTGTGACATATCTTACTTAATGCCTCCTTGTGGGGGCATGCCCCCATTATGATTCAAGCCATCTTTTGGCAACTGGTCAAGCTTGATGCAGTGTGAGAAGGTCTCTAGATAATCTTCTTCCTGGACAGTCCATCACAATGTGGTCAGCAGTTTGTATATCACCACAGTCACACAATGCATCTTCATGGAGACCCCATTTATACAATATCGCATTGCACACTCCGTTACCTGTGTGAAATCTGTTCAATCGACACCAAAGACACCTAGGCAAGTCAAACCCTGGAACACAGCTTGTCAGATCTTTTATAAGCTCACAATTGTGTGGGCTGTTGGCTTCCCACTCCTTTCTCCACTCCTCATACAAGTTGTTATGTCTGAGACTGGCTCATTTATGTATCCTAATTTAATTCCTTTTCGCTACTTAGTGCCTTTGATTTCATTGTTTACTATGTACAGGGTGGTGCAGAGGAAACACATGTTTTTCGAACCGCTAGTACGCGGCGATGGGAGAGGGTAGTGAACTTGAACGAATGCTGGCAGACGGCCCATACAATGCCGTTTCAGTTTCTATGGAGCGTAGAACATTGTATGTTCGTTGTCGAGCAGTTTTTTAGAAACAATGACTCTGTAGTCACAGTGCAATGTCTTTTCCGTCAATATTTTAGAGTTGGACGTCGAGGTGCAGTCCCTGATTGAAATACCGTACTCCGATGGGTTGCAGTGTTTAGAAGTACTGGTTCTGTGATGAAAAAGAAACCACCTGGTCTTCCCCATTCAGTTTGTACTCCGGAAAATGTAGACCGAGTCAGAATGGCAGTTGTTACTAGTCCTAGACGACATGCTGTAGCGGTGGGTATGTCACGTCGTTCGCTACACCACATCTTACATGATGACCTCAAGTTCCATCCATACAAAATAATGATCATCCAGCAGCTTAATGAAGGGGATTTTGTACAGCGCAGAGAGTTTTGTCGCATAATTGATGAAATATTTACGGAAGATCCAGATGCTACAGTCTTCATGAGTGATGAAGCACATTTTCATCTTGACGGTTACGTCAATGTTCAAAACTGTCGGTATTGGGCATCGGAGAACCCACAAGAATTACACCAAAGACCTCTGCACAGTTTAAAGGTAACAGTGTGGTGCTGCATTTCAAAGTTGGGGATTGTTGGACCCTATTTTTTTGAAGAGGAAGGAATTGCAGTTACTGTTACATCAGCTCGCTACGTTGAAATGTTAAACAACTTCCTTCATCCAGAACTTGAAAGGTGTCAAGTGAACATGAGAGACATTTGGTTTCAGCAGGATGGTGCCACAGCTCACACGGGGAGAGCATCCATGGCAGTGGTTCGACAAATGTTCCCAGGATATGTGATTTCGAGATTTGGTGATGTTCACTTGCCCCCTCGCTCACCCGTCCTGTTGATATGTGACTTCTTTTTGTGGGGATATTTGAAATCAAAAGTGTACATCAACAAGCCTCGCACACTCGATGACCTTAAGAATTCCATTCGTCAGGAAATTGAAGCCGTGCCGAATGAAATGTTGGAGAGAGCCGTCCGTAATTTTCAGAAGAGGATCCAAATTTGTATCCAGCAAGAAGGACGTCATCTCAAAGACATTATTTTCCAAACCTAAATATGGTATGTAATTTCAAAAACTACATTAAAAAAACCTATCATATCATACTTGTTTTTATTATTTTCAACCCATTGTGTCCCAGTAATTCAATATTGAAAAACATGCGTTTCCTCTGCACCACCCTGTATATATATATGTATATAAGAAGGATAGCGAAATGAACCACCACTTACTTTAGATGATGGTTTCATGGGATAAACACATAAAAAAACACAAGAACAGGAAATACAATGAATATTTCGGGACTTGGCCCTTCGTCAACAGGAGAACATCAGGGAGGGAGGGTGGTGCAGGATATGGTCTCACAGAATGACCGTTAGTCAGGCTAACTATTATTACTTTTATATTTGTTAATTTTTTTTTATAATTCTGTTTTCTTATTTCCTTTTTTTTTTTTCTCAAAATTATGTTATGAACATTTTAATGTATTATTCTGCACTTTTTGCAACATTTTGCATTGCACATGTACTAGATCCAATTCACTCTCCTCTGTTTGAATTTGCCCCCACCATGTTCCTGACTAATGGCCATTCTTTGAGATGGTATCCTGCACCACTCTCCCTCTGTGATGTTCTCCTGTTGACGAAGTACCAAGTCCCGAAATATTCATTGTTTTTCCTGTTCTTGTATTTTTTTATGTGTTCACTCCACAAAACCATCATCTAAGGTAAGTGGTGGTTCATTTCACTATCCTTTTTTTTTGTTGTAAATCCATTCACTACTTAGCTCCTATTATTTCCTGGTTACTATGTGTATCTATCTATCTATCTATATATATATATATATATATTTGGGTGGGATATATTAAACATTTGGATGGGAGAATAACCACCACTTGCCAAAGTAGAAGATTGCTGTGGTGTGGACATGCGGAAAAACACATAAACGCACAGCAATGAAATTTCCAGGCTTATATGCCTACTTTAACAATAGAATGAGTTAGCTGCCTGATGGAAGCCGGCAGCTAACTGAACATATAGAACTTAGGCTCGTGGTGGGAAAAAATTAACATGCCAGGAAATGTGGATGGGAGTTGAAAGGCTTAAACCCAAAAAATTATGGGCAAAATCATAGGAGCCCATTACGGAAACACGGCAGAGGTCATTAGAAAATATTAATATATCTTTTCTATGAACATACATATCACACACAAAATTTGAAACAACTAAGATATTGTAATACTACTAAAAGATTAGCTCTGGTGAACTGTGGTTCTTTGGGAAAAGATAGAGGAAATAAGGAATGGTTGGAAAAGAAGAAAGATTGCTGGTGCTATCTGAAATTTAGACCTGGTGCCCATCTTATACTGATAAATCTGTTCCCACCTTCTGAGTTCAGCGATGCTACTTTTGTCTGAGAGGACTGTGATATCATGGGCAGTAAAGCAATCATTGAAATTATTGGTATCATGCTTGGTGGTGTGATAAGATACTGGATGGTCAGGGTTCTGGGTAAATACCATTTGTCTATGTCTGCTCAGTGAATTCATGGTATAACCAATGTATGAGGCTAAGCAATGGTTGCAGATGATTTGATATATGAGGTGGGAGGATAGACAAGTGGCAAGTCCTGTGATGAGGAAGCTTTCTAGTAGTTACTGGGTTGGTGAAGCTGGTAGATGTAGGATGCATTTACACAATTTTCAGCAGGATCTGTTACAAGGAAAAGATCCTTGGGGCAGTATTGTAAGACTCTGAGGCCCATGTTTATATACTCCGAGTTGTCTGAGGTCTACTGAAGCCGGTTCTAGGGGATGAGGAAGGATTTTTTAGAGGAAGATTCTCATTTCAGGACAGGCTTGAAGTAATTTCTAACTTTATTGAAGGACTCAGTTAATTAATTCTGGACGTGGAAAGTACTGGGTGTCTGTGTTTGGTTTTAGAGCATTTTTTGCAGTGATAAGTTGAGTGGGTTTTGATACACAAAACTTGTTTATGAACTAAATTTGGTGGTTAATTACAAGATATCAGCACTTGGGAGTTATTTGTTAAAGTGTGAGGGCCTGCTGCTTGGAACATATGCATCTTTCATGAATGCGTAGGCAATAGGGGAGGTAGCAATTTGAGGTGATAAGGATGACAGATATCATAATGAAGGTACTGTTGTGAGTTGATAGCTTTCGTATGGAGAGATGAGATGAAATTCAGGGTATTAAAGGTGTTGAGACTGTTAAGGAAACTTTTCCCTGAGGGCCCAGCTGAAGAAAATATTGTTTATAAATCTGAGCCACATGATCGGTTTCAGGTAGCTTCTATCTAGGAACAACTAGGAACTGGTTTGCATAAGAAGGGCCATATGGGTGCCCTTGGCAGTTCCACAAATTTGATGGTAAATTTTGCCTTCAAAGGAGAAAAAGTTGTTGTTCAGTATCAGGTGGGCCAGGGTGGTGTGGAAAAATCTGGTGGGGAGAGCACTGGTATAGCGTTAAGTCCATGCTAATGGGGAATGTTTGTGTTTAGGGAGGTCACATCAATCATTACTAAAGGGTCAGAGGAAGAGGTTTGGGCATAAGATAGACTGAAGAGGAAGGGGGAACTGGCTGACAATGGGCTGTAAGTGTTGGTCAACCAAAGAAAAGACATAAGGAGCAATTATGGGGTGTCCTGGGTTGAAAGGTTTATGGAACTTGGAACTAGGTATAGAGTAGTGGTTTGCAGCTTTATTGGAGTGAGGAGTGAGATATACTGAGTAGTGAAGCCTTGGAGGGGTCTCTTGAACTGTGTGTACTCCTTTATCTTAATTGGTGGTGTGGGTTCATAGCTGAGGGGGTGGTAAGTGTGCCTGACTCATGTCATCGTAATGATTAATCACCACTGTCATTGAGCCCTTATCTGCCATGAGGATGATAAGATTTGGGTTTGAAGAAAGCTGCACTGAGGGCCTGGGTTTATGATGGATTCAAATTAGTACCACTGGTAGGGATTTTAAAAAACTGTAAGAAGTCAAACTGGTGGAAACAAGGTCTTTAAACATTTGAAGAGGGTGATTTTGTGGAAGGGGTAGTGGGTCAAGAGTGTATGTTGGTTGAAATCTCTGGAGACTGGCCTCCAGGTCATCTCGAATATCAAGTTTAATGCTCTGAAATGTGAAGTGGTAACTCCAGCAGAGTGTGCAGCAGAACGCTAGGGAATCACATATTAAGGTGGTCTGATCAAATTTAGATGTAGGCTAGAAAGTGAGACCATTGGAAGTACCAAAAGTTGAGGTTCTGAGAGTGGAAAATAGGATAGAGTAATAACAGATAGTTTGGGTCTGGTATCTCAATTCGGGTTGGATCGGCAGAGTGAAAGTTTTTAGAGGGGTGGTAGGAGTATGTTGACTGGAAACAGATAGTTGTGAGGAGATATGGGGAGGTTGCAAATTGGGTTCGTGGTCTATTAACCTACAGCGAAGAGAAGATCCTGCTCTGAGATGGGACTGGTACACTGTGGATAATTTTTTGTGGATAGTTTTGAGCCTACCTATTCATGGGACAATATCATCCACCTCCCATAATGTTCTCCTGTTGACAAAGGGCTCATCCCAAAAATTTCTTTATCAAATTGTGTTTTTGTATTTCCTTTGCGTTCGTGTCCCACATCCATCATCGAAAGGTAAGTGGTGGCTAATTTCCCTATTCTAATTTAATTCACATATATGGTAACCAGGAAATAATAGGAGCTAAGTAGCGAATGGATTTACAAAATAAAAAGAAGGGATAGCAAAATGAACCATCACTTACCTTATATGATGGTTTCATAGGGTTAACACATGAAAAAAGCACAAGAACAGGAAAAACAATGAATATTTCGGGAATTGGCCCTTTGTCAATAGGAGAACAATATACATATATATAGTAAACAATGAAATCAAAGAAGCTAAGTAGCGAAAAGGAATTAAATTAGGATAGGGAAATGAGCCACCACTTACCTTTAGATGATGGATGTGGAGCGTGAACACACAGAAAATACAAAAAAAAAAAAAAAAAAAAAAAACCAACATAAAGAAATTTTCAGGATGAGCCCTTTGTCAACAGGAGAACATTATGGGAGGTCAGTGATGTGGGAGACTGTCTAACAGAAAGACACACACACACACACATATATATATAAAATACAAGATCACAAATAGCATTGTAATTTTTGAGTCTTAACCCTCTATCAACTAGAGAACATTTTAGAGGGTGAGTGTTGTAGGAAACTGCCTCACACTGCCTGAGGCAGTCCCCTACAACACCCACTCTCCTCATGTTCTGTTGTTGATAAAGGACTAAGACCTGAAAATTGCAATGTAATCTGTGTTATTTTTATGTCTTTACGCCAACACAACCATCATTTCAGGTAAGTGGTGGTTCATTTACCTATCCTAATTTGTAAATATAGATAAATGCTTGACAAAACAAGTGGAACACCCAAAACGGGAGGAGGAAGTGAACTGAAACTTAATGTGTTGAGAGGGTATGTAATGTTATTTCAATGATTAGAAAATCGAGTCAAATTTACAAAGAACTTGAGCTCACTTACCAGTGTGGCATTGCATTACTTCATACCCGAATGCACTGATTCGATTTTAAAGAGTGTCATAAAGCCATAAGGCAAGCTGGCCCACAACTGTTGTAACTAGTCCTTGATATTCCGGCACCAGCATGGAGTTGATGTCCAAACTGCTCTCACACATATTCTATTGGGAACATATCTGTGGATCTTTTGCAGGCTGTGGGATTACCTCATCATGCAGAAATTTTATAGAGAGACAACCATTGGCCTGTTGAAAAATGACACCACAATACTGTCACATGAGAGGTAACATATGAGGATACAGGATGTCTGTGAGGTACTTTTGTGCTATCAGAGTTCCCCAATCACTACCAGCCAAGATATGAAGTCGTATCTGATGGCTCCCCACACCATCATTCCAGGAGTAACACCACTGTGCATCTATAAAACATTGAACCTCTTCCCTTGGTAACCAATATACTTGTCAACAATGACTAAAGTTCAAATAATTAAAATTGATTTTTTATTCTAAGAGCTGTGATTTAAAATGGCAAAAATGGATTTGATTGGAGTTAAGTGTAATAACTTAAAGACAGTTTGTTATATGTACATTTTGTATAAAAAAAATACACTGAAGAGCCAAACAAACTAGTACACCTGCCTTATATCGTGGAGGGCCCCCGCGAGCACGCAGAAGTGCCACAACACTACATGGTGTGAACTCAACTAACGTCTGTAGTTGTGCTGGAGGGAATTGACACTATGCATCCTGCAGGATTGTCCATAAATCCATAAGAGTACGAGAGGGTAGAGATCTCTTCTGAACAGCATTGAAATCTGCAGCAATTTATGGAAGGGTTGCTCTTCTGTCATTTTGAACGATTCTCTTCAGTCTTCATTGGTCATGTTCTTGCAGGATCTTTTTCCAGCCACAGCAATGTCAGAGATTTGATGTTTTACTGGATTCCTGATATTCACGATGCACTTGTGAAATGGTCGTATGGGAAAATCCCCATCTCATCGCTACCTCAGAGATACTGTGTTCCATCCCTCATGCACCGACTATAACACCACGTTCAAACTCACTTAAATCAAGATAACCTGTGACTGTAGCAGCAGTAATCAATCTAACACCTGCGCCAGACACCTTTTGTCTTATATAGGCATTGCCGACCACAGCACCGTACTCTGAGTGTTTACATATCTCTGTGTTTGCATATGGCTATACCAGTTTCTTTGGCTTTTTAGTGTATGTCACTCAGATATGTAAGACTACTTATTAGAACATTTTCCATGAATTTTTTCTTTAATTATTTCCTTTCTTTTATTTAAAAATATGAAATAAAATTTAAAAGTATATTGTTAACGCATGGAAAACAGCTGTAAATATTTTGCATGTTCATGCCACATCAAACTGGATATGTGCTTAGTGCGCCTTACTTTTGATATGTGGCCATTCACTTTATTTTTCAGGCATTGGAGTATTTCAGCAGTTTAATGCGTATCGAGATTCACAACGATCTAGTTCTGCCAGTTCGTGGATGTACTGTAGCATTGGTGCAAGACCTGAATGTGATGTGTGCGGAAAACAATACCAGTCGAGAAAGGCACTTTACAATCACAGAAAATTTGAATGTGGAAAAGAACCCACTCTTCAGTGCCCTTATTGTTCACATAGAACAAAACTCAAAGGAAATTTGACTAAGCATGTCAAAAAGCAACATGCTAACATGTTTTTGTGATGTTCGAATATAACTTTTAATTAAGAATGAAGTTGTTTATTGTATTAGTCAGCTGAAGAATATGTTATAATATTTTTTAATGAAAATTGATGTTTTTCATGCCTTCCAGGGAATGTATTCCTAATTTCTTACTTGAATTTTTTTTTTTTTTACTTTTTAAGAAAATAAATAAGTGAAACAAATTTTTTTTCTCATATAAATTGTTTATACAAATCTCTGAAGAAGCATATTTTTCAACATAAGTTGAGTTATACATATCTATTTGATTTTATTTTAGGAGTGTACCGTACATGTGGTATCATTTGTATAATTAAAATGCTTTTTTTAACTGCCAGTGGTTCCCACAGCTTTATTCAAGGTTCCATAGAGAACTGTTTTAAATTAATTTTGTCATAAGAGTTATGTAAAAGCAGTTTCATAGTTGAAACCCATAGAAATTTTAATTCCTCAGGCATTAACCATGTTTCAAACAAGTCTAGGAAAGGTAATCCAATCACTAAAGCTGAAAGAAGGATGGCAGTGAAGACAAAAAATAAGGGAAATACTGAACATTCATAAGAAGATAATCTCTAACAATGGATGGCTTATTTTGATTGTACCCATGGGAAAGTAAAAGAAGAACCAGTTAAAGAAATTAAATATATTAAGAATAACAACTTTAAACATTCAGCAGTGATACAGGAAAGTAAAAAAATATTAAAATTTGTGCTACATTGAAGTAAAAAAAGGAATAAGATCATTTCCTCAAACACCTACTGGAGTATCAGCAGATCAGAAAACAAATTCTGGAGTAGAATTACTAATTCATAAAATTTTAGAAGACTTGTTCAAATAAATATGTAGTCCTTCTTATAACATTTTCCACCGAACACACTTTGATAATTAGTGGCATATTTTTGATTCAGTTGTAAAAAACAAATACACATTCAGAAAGAATAGGGTGCTATAATTGATAATAAACTACATAATAACTGTCAGAACCTTCTCAATGTATGTACTTTTTGTAAGCCTAGAAAATAAAGTTGAAGCTACAAAACATGACTTTGAAAAACCAATAAAAAACAGAACATCTGCTGAGCATAACATAACAAAATAAGATGAGAAAAGTATGGAGGAGGAGAATGAAGACATGCAATATTAGAAATGTTTCAGTCAGTAGAAAGTAAGGGACAAATGTGTATGAACTTCAAAAATAGTATTAAAATCTAAAATTAAAAAAAGTGAAGGTTAAAAATTGCCGTACTGTGATGTATAGTGTTACCAAAGTAGGCAATATTTTTTTAAAAAATCCAGCAAGTATTTAGATATAACAAATTATCTATAGATACACAAAACAGTAGGAGAAGAAAGATTAGAATTCAATAAATCTGTGTTCATGCTTTTTAGATTTGTATAACATCTATGACATACTGAGGTTGTTAAATATTTTTCAAGTACTGGAAGCAGGAGGAATTCATAATAGAATAATTGCTTTAGACATATAACAAATTTGGTGTAGGTTCCTGTGGTTGATCACATGATCACATGAAAGATTCTGATTAATGTAACATGCTCGATCATGCCATCTGTGGGCAGAGGTGGCCTTTGGGGATGACGAACAGGGCAATCGCCCAGGGCCTCGCTCTGGGAGGGGCCTCGCACAGCTACCCGAGTTGATTAAAGTTTATGTTTACAAAAATTATTTTATCTTCAGCTATTAGTGGTAACAATAAAGTAAAGTTGATTAATTGATTGTAAAGTATATATTAATTACTAACTAACCAAAATTTCTCAATTAGATTAATTGAATGTCACATTCCTATAATAGCAGGAGAAACATCAGATATTGATGGACAAGAACTGTATGAATAAAACGAATGCGGTATATCGGTGATGAGATAAATAACAGAAAAAAACTGAATTACTGAAGTGTTCCCCCACTATCGAAGTAGTCTTGAGAATTGCCGCCACACATAATACAGTTGCGTCCGCAGAAAGAAGTTTTCCATGGTTAAAAAATATTGAAACATATTTGAGGAATTCGATGACACAACATTGGTTTTCAGCCCTTTCTATTCTTTGAATTGAAAATGAAATAGCTCATTCATTAGATTCTTGTGCTTTTATTAAATGTTTTAGTCTCAGGAAAAGGCAAAAAAATCATTTTTAAATCACCGCGTATCTTCCAACACCTTAATGTACTTCAGTTTATCCTTAATTATTTATCATCTTTATGTTTGTTAACTTTTAATAGCTCTTGTAACATAATATTTTAAAACTCAAGTTTATTTTTATGATGTTTGCATTTTTCGTTGATACCTACGATTAATATATCTTGTACAAAGGACAAGGGCCTTGCAAAGTTCTGCCGCCTGGGGCCTTGCAATGGCTAAGGCTGACGCTGTCTGTGGGTGATATACTGTGTCTCACCTGAGGTATTCTTTATTTTTGTTAGACTCTTTTTTTTGTGTGTGTGCGTGTCATCCACAGCCTTGCTTTCAGCTTTTGTAATTTAGAGGTATAGAGACGTTATTCTTATATGAATTCATATTGCCTTAGAGAATTTATGCTGTTCCACTTTCATAGTTATTCCACCTGATTTTATATATTAATAAGGTAGTTTTCATCCATATGTTGGTTTATAATTCATGTGTCTTATTAAATTTGAAAACTGAGTCAACTGAATTAGAATTATATATTATCTATTTTATTATTGTGTTAATACTTAGTTGTCCATATCGCTTAACTCAGTTGTAACTATGTCTTTTTCTGTCACATATTTAAATGCTTAAACAGATGCACTGTATCAGCCTGGGATTTGTTTGGCTCATCTAAATTACCGGTAATTAGTAAAATTGAAGAGTATGCTGATCTCAAATTAAAACCAGCAATTTGAGGAACGTAGTGAATTTGAATCATTTTCTATCTCCCATTATGTAAATGTTACTGTTTTCATCCACATTTATATGTCTTCTACGAAATCATTATTTGCAAACAGATCTTAACCATCCTTTTTCTCATTTTGTTAATGCCAGCATTATGACATTATTGTTAACAAACTTTAAAGGATATAACCTTATCAAATAAAAAATTTTACAGAACGAATTTATAAAACCATATTAACAGTGAAATTTGTTCATGATATGAGAATTTAATCCTGAAATCTGCAATTGCCCAGTCTAGTTATGTTTCATTACGTGTTTAGCTCTCTTGGCAAATATTAGTTTCTCTTGTTTTACTGCAGCATTTCAGATATTCAGTTGTTTTTATGACTAAAAAGTTAATTTAATTAATTGTGTATCTTTCCTAATTATCTTATTTATCATACTGAAGTATAAAAATGAAATAAGATAATTATTTTTTGTTTTGGTGGATAATTTTGAAGATTTATTTTATGTTCCTAAATGATTATTGGACTGTTGTTTTAATCAGTGGAAAAGAAATTGGTTATGATATATCTCAAAGATGATTTCACTAAACCATCACTCATCACTCAGCCACAAAGGCAATAAGGCTACATTATCCTTTCAAATACATCCAATAATGTATCAGTTATGTATTTACTCATGAAGCTATTTTGGGCTGTATTTAGCAGAACATAATGTTACTTTTTGTCAGTGCTCCTGCCTTAGCAACATGCACAGGTCCATTAGTTGCATACTACCTGCTAGTCTTGCCTGTAATTCTATTGATGATTTTCCTGCAATGCAGTTTTATCTTCTGCCAAAGCTTTCTTGGTGTATCTTGAATCTCAATACTAGTTAATTAAATGTGGCTGGTTCGCTTAATTACAAGAAATTATAAGTCAAAAACTTTAGCAACTTTTCATTTATTTGACTTTAAAGATCCATGCTTATTGAAACTTCATATCCAAGGTATAAATAAAGCGCAATTTAGTTAATTAGTCTATAGATTTATTAGTATATTTATCATGTTTATTGAAACTTCATATCCAAAATATGCGGTGTAAGATTTTGTAAGAGACTATATAAGCCTCTTCCAACCAAATGTCAACCTCTTGTTCATGTTGTGCACCCTGTTTGCACTGATGTGCCTCTGGCAACTGAAAGATTCCCGGTATAAGGAGTCACCCATTGCTTGCCAATGGCCTCCTAAAAAAAGGGCTGAAGAGCAGAGAGTGTTCCAGGGCACCCTCTTGTCCTTGGGGTAGGAAATGGCCCCTTAATGCCGATGAATCAGAAATGGCATGGGGATGCTGAAGGCAACAGAAAAGGCACTGCATTAAAGAACCTAAGGGTGTACCAGAGCCATGTGATCCTCTCAAATTACATATAGTATGATAGCTTCTTCCTGGGTAAAATATTCTGGAGGTAAAATAGTCCCCCAATTGGATATCTGGGTTGGGACTGCTTGGGGAGGAGTCATCAGAATCGATAGAAACATTCTAGAAGTTTGAACATGGAATGTTAGTAGTCTGAATAGGGCAGGTAGAATAGAAAACTTAAAATGGAAGTGGAATGACTGAAGTTAGATGTCGTTGTGATTAGTGAGATCAAGTTGAAGGCTGCTCAGGATTTCTGGTATGGGGAACACAGAATACTTAAAAAAAACCTGTCAGTGGAGTTACTGGTGCAGGATTTGTAATGATCAAGAAAGTAGGGAACTGGTGAGTTATTGTGAAAAGTTTAGTGGCAGGATTATTTTGATGAGGTTAGAAATTAAGTCTACCCCAACCACATTAGTACAAGTTTATATGCCAACACCACAAGAAGATGATGAAGAAATAGAGAAAATATACACTGAAATTGAAGACTTAATCCAATATGTGAAAGAAGAGGAAAGTCTAATGGTCATGGATGATTGGAATGTGGTAATGGGAGAAAGTAAAGAGGGAAATACTGTAGAAAGTTTTGGTCTAGGAGAAAGAAATGAGAAAGGAAGCAGGTTTTTAGAATTTTGTAAAAGATATATCGTGGCAGACACGCTATTTAAGAAGCATTCACGAAGGATATACATTTGAAAATGTCCAGGGTAGACAGATAAATATCAACTAGATTATACCATGGTCAAACAGAGATTCAGGACTCAAGTTTTAGATTGTAGAGTAGACATAGACTCTTACCTTGATCTGATAGTTATGAAGTGCAGGCTGAAATTCAAGAGAATAGAGAAACAATACAAGAAAAACAGACTGGCAGTGAATACATTGAAACAATCTAACACGATAGAAACATTTGCAGAAATGGTAGACAGTAGCCTAAGAATTAACTCTGAATGGAGCTCAACTGAGGACAAATAGAAGTCATTGGAGAGAACAGTAATGAGAGCTGGTAAACAAAAATTAGGCTGTAGGAAATAAGCCTCCCAAAAACCTTGGCTCATAGAAGTAATTTTCGATCTGATGGATGAGAGGAGATAGCACAAAAATGCTCAGGATTAAGCAGGAAGAGAGCAATAGTAAGCACCTTAGAATTTGCGTAAATTCTAGTTTTCTTGGCTGTAGAGCATAAGGGAGGGAGTAAGCTTGCCAGAAAACATAAAATTCTTCATTTCGTTACTACAGGATTTGAGAGAAACGTTTAATGCAGAAGCCGATACTGCAACCTAACTTAGTAAATAAACCGATTTAAAAACAGTAAAGTCACTCAACACACAATACAACCTCTAAATAAACAATTTATAATAGTATATAGCCATTAAACTAACTTGATATAGTGTAATCCATTATTACCCAATTTGTAAACAGTTGATTTTTGTTACGTGATAATTTAACTAATTCTTAACAATTTTTGGTGCACTAAAGTAATTTTATAATAATAATAATTAGAAAGAGGGTTAAATTCACTGTAATTCTGTAGTTTCGTGCTGTGTAAATAGAGTAAATAAAATTTTTAACACTTCGTTTGACACACTTGCATTTTCAACACTAAATAACCATACATTTTCAATAATTTATCGAACTAATCTGAAAATTTCCTGAAAGAGTAAAGAATCTAGTATAACACATTGAAATTTCTAAACATTCCATGCAGTATAATAGATATTAATCCAATTTTCAAGTAATTATGTCGTAAACCAAAACGTGGTTGTTTTAAAAAATAAACTGTAATTAAACTAAGCCACTTCTGTAAACAAAACGACTTTTAAAACACACTAAATAAAAGAATAATTCAGAGAATAGCACATTTTTGATAGAAACAGCACTTTAATAATTATTAAAAAGATACAGGTTTTTCCGTTATGGCGTCTTGAAAGTTTCAAACCCGATTTTTGGTAAACAGATAACTTTGCTAATACACCACCGATAATAATAAAATTTAGACCTTTGAAATCAGGAGCAAACGTAGAACACAATGACACTAATTTTATAACGATAATTTGTAATCCAGCAGGGACATCTAATAATTACACAAATTAGGATATAAATCGGGTATTCACAAACTGATTTTCGGAAACTCATTACCATTGCACACACACACACTTAATTCATTTACAAGAAAGCGAGTTATTTTAGAATTATAGTCATCATAATTTTAATTAACCTTAAGAGC
The DNA here is from genome assembly GCA_031002005.1 of Vandiemenella viatica. Lineage (NCBI taxonomy): Eukaryota > Metazoa > Arthropoda > Insecta > Orthoptera > Morabidae > Vandiemenella > Vandiemenella viatica. The sequence continues at coordinate 273,346,375 of CM061920.1, forward strand.
CAAGCTACACACTGTTAAATTTTGAACACTAACTACAATCACATCCTTTTAAACTACTTTTTGGTAAGCGGTAGTTCACATCAAGCATGCGGCTGAATGTATATAGGTAGCGACTCAGGCCATCTGGCTGTCTTCAGATTTGGTCTTTATCCGGAAACCATTTGCGTAGTAAACATGCTCTAGTGTGTTTCGTCGTGTAGTGTGTGTGTCGGTTAGACCAAGATGATTTCCGGGAAGATTTGAAACATGTTATGGGTGACTTACCGCTATGTTTACTTTTTCTCACCAGTGACGAATGCAAACATTGACTATGAACTTATAAATTTTCTATCGGGGTTCAGTCTGGGACATCTTCCTCTGCACGACTTGTAATTTTTGGAAAGGTTTAGTTCGATTGCCTACTCAACTGTAATAGCTAATTTTTTAAATATGACAGTGAAATAAACTTTAAATTTTTCATCAAGTGGATTTTGACATGCTTTCTTAGTAAACAGTAACCTTTCCTCAGCTTTTGGTTTAAATAAGCTTTGTGACGACCGATAGGCTTTACAGTTGAATATCCTGGCAGATACATGGTCATTTAAATTTATTAATGCAAATTTGGTAGAACTTTCAACAAGTCAAAATTCAGTTAAGGTGACTAAACTGATACTACTTCCCGAGTATCAGTTTTCATCCTTACACAATACAGTTTAGAAATCAAATAAACATGAAATGCAAAAAAGAAAAGGCTACAAAAAAAGTTTGAAGAAGTAGAAAAGAAAATGATTGCAGGTAAAGTAGATGTGGCATATAGGAAGATGAAACAAAATTTTGGAAAAATGAAGAAATGATGTTGTCAGGTATCTATTAAATTTTGTAAATGCATAACAAAATTTTACTGTCAGAACTGTGAGTTCATTTCTATCGTTAGTTTCTATGATAATTAAGCTAGAAAGCAGATTTTTACAGTTGTTGAGATAGAATTTTGCATTTCATCAACCTATAGCATTTGCCTGGAATGATATTTCGAAAGTTCATATTTAAATCATTTATTTTCGGGTAAACTATTAAAGTTACGAAATAATTAAATAACCAAATATAACATTTGCTACTAGATCTAGTGATTTGTAAAATTTCAGAGTGATATGATTATTTTTATTGTCAACGTCAAATTTGGATGACGAAACTGTATTCGAAGCTTATCAGTTATCTGATCAGTGATAGCATATTCTCGTGGGAAACAGGAAGTTTGGGACTTTCTCACAGTTTGTGAGAGAGCAGGTAGCCGCCTGGAACTTTCTCTCGGGCTCAGTTTTTCAGAAACCACAAGAGGAATAACATGTAGCCCCATCGGCTAGTCAGTTTTCACTTACAACACTACTGTGCTATAGTGTGGGCGAGATGGAGGCATTGAGTTTTAGAGTTTCAGTCGGGATAACAATGATGCAGTTTTAAAATAGTATTTCGCCAAGTGGGGCCTCAAGATTGCTTAAATTCGGGCATTAATCAGCCAATTAAACAATGGAAACGTGTGAATAACTTTTATTCGATTTCCCCAAGTAGAAAGTGGTACTGTGAACTATGGGGTGTGGTTTGGCTCGAATCAGTTAATCGAACTTGTAAACTTTTCTTCTGTAACTTTGTCCGATTGCCTATCCAGCTAAAGACTTTACAACTTTTTCAAGAATATCGTGATTTTAATTCCAACTAACTTGCAAACATTTATTTTGTCTATACCTTTCCTTGACTTAAGGGAGTAAAAAATTTGAATTCAAGTGGTGACCTTGTATCATTAGTAGAAAGCCCTAGCTGGAATATCCAAGGCTTATGCATGTTCAGAGTTAAGACAAAGCCTTTTTGCCTCCACCCCAAAGCAAAGCTTTGCTCTTACAATGTATAAACATTAAAGCTGCCAAAAGGAAACCTCTTTTAAGGTACAGCTAACAAATGGAACATTTAGAAACTGTATGAAAAGAATGACTTGAACAACAGCATAATGGAAAAGGAAGTCAATGTCGACATTGATGATGTAACCATCATCACCTTGATGTTTGACCGAATCATCCACGCTTTCCTTGGTCGAGGAGATGCTTTCCTCACCCATTGTGAAGACTGCCTCTTCGTTTCCACGTCATACCAATAAACTCATGTTTCATCGCCTGTTATGATGTTTCTGAGGAACCTTTCGTCCTCATTTGCTTTTTCAAGCAACTCCTCAGAAATCCTAGCTCAAACTCTCCTTCTGGTCATCCATCAACAAGTGCGGCATCATTATTGCACTGACACAATGCATTCCAAGTTTTTCTGTCAGGATGTGAGTGCAAGATCCTACACTTGTGCCAACTTCTTCAGCAAACTCACAGACAGTCAAACGGCGATTTTCACGAATCACAGTGCAAACCCTCTCAACATGGTGGTCGTCAGTTGATGTGGAAGGTCGACCAGATTTTGGATCTTCGGTAACCAAACTCCTGCCCTCCTTAAAGTGCTTAAACTATTCATAGAACTGCGTTCGGCTCATACAGTCATCCCCGTATGCTTGTTTAAGCATTTGAAGTCTTTCAGTAAAGGTTTTCCCAAGTTTAACACAAAATTTCATACAGACACATTGTGCCTCCAATCCCTTCATTCTCACTTTCTTACTAATCCGACAAGCACTCTGCACATGACCTCATTCAACTGGCTGTCACTCATAAACTAATGCAGTGACCGGAGTACAGCAAGCGGCAATCTCTTGCCGAGAGATGCCGCTAGTGTGCATGGTAGTTGGAGAATTTTATGTGCAGCCGTTGGAATACTATTTAATTACTTCAGTCTTTTTTTGAACACACCTCGTATTATTGGTGCAGAGGGATAACTGATGGATACATCTAGAAATTTCTATGGCTAGGTTAGAAAACTGAGGGAAAGGGAGGGTGTTTAGTCAATTATTGATAAGAATGGAGAAGTTGTTACTGAAGATTTGAAATAAGCCAACTTTTTATGGAGCTGGCTTAGTTAGACCATTAGGGACTATATTTCAGGAATGGTGTAAATCGTAGAATGTGCTTATTCTCATGATTAGAAATGATCAGACTAAAAAGTCTTGAGGATATCATAAAGGAACTAAAAAAACTAAAAAGACATAAAAGAGATAGAGTAGGTGAAAACTATTGGGGGGGATGCAAAATTAATTTGCTATGTGGAAGAATTCTTAACAGAAAGAAAGCAAAAGATTAGTGTAGGAATTGCAGTATCAAAAGAAGTAGAAGTGACAATGAGAATGCCATAGGGTAGTGTATTGAGGCCATTGCTATTTGCTATTCTAATGAATGATTGTGTTAGTGGTATGCTGTCAGAAGTTAGGTTGTTTACAAATGACTTGGTGCTATCTATCAGGATCAAAATGGCAGAAGACAATGAACAGCTGAAGTGTGATCTGGACACGATATCTAGCTGGGTATGTCAACATGGGGTGAAGGTAAATGCAAAGAAAACTTATTGTATACACAGGAAAAAAATTGAAGGTTGATAATTATTATAAGGTGGGGAAAGAATTGCTTTTTAAAGGTTTTTAATGTAAATACCTTGACATAAAAAAAATTAATAACAAACTCAACTGTGCAGGACACATTGGGCAGGGAGTAGTAATAAGTTTCAAAATCCTTTACTTGTTTGAGAGAGTGAAGAGGGGATATACCAGAGAAGTTGGGATACAAAATGTTGGTCAGACCTTGTTTGAATATGGTGGTGTAGTGTGGGACAACCATTTTGGGTATCAAATACAGAGGTGTGAGGGGGTGCAAAGAAGGTCTGCTTGATTTGTCTCCAAAAATTACTGCAGAATGTAATCAGTAACTACTATGATAAAGGAACTGAAATAGGATTCAACAGAAGTCAGGAGGAGGGTAAAAATAGTCATGGGAATGTCCAAGCTGTATATTGGTGATGAGGCATGGAAATATATTGGTGGGATAATTAAGAGAGTTGCATGGAAGGAAAATTATGACCATGACCCACAAACTGCCAATCGATATCAGGCATAATTTTGTGACCCGAGTTCAAATCCCCGCAGAATCAAATATTTTTACTTATTTTTATCTTCAAAAATTGTCAAGCTTCACTTCTTTATTTTGTTAAAACTTCATTTGCATACTTTTATAGTGCGAATTAAAATTTAAAACAAGTCACATTGCTTATAACAAATATACCAAACATAATATCGGCCCATTTATCAACAATGGCTTTCTAATATGACTCACTCCATATCCAATGAAATTAAGTGATGAGGCGAATCTGCTAGTAAACTGGAATCTGATACAAGAATTTTGCAATGTTTATAAGCATTTGTCACGTGTTCTTCCATTTCCTTGTCGAGCTCCATTTTTCATCATGGATAGGCCTACTATTTTATTTTCAACCATTTACATGCAACCGTTCTTGGAACAAATCGAGTGTAGAAGAAAGAAAGAAAAAACTATCTTCACAATGCTATGTATTTCGTTTAAAATACCTCTTGATGATATACAAGTAAAGAAACCATGAAGATGAAGTAAATAACATGATAGGAACTATTTCAATTGAAAATGCACCGAAACAACTTATTAACAAAAAGTGAAAAAAAAATAAAAATGTAAGAATGGAGACTTTCTTGATGAATGATTGCAATGAAGTTTTTAAGGGTGTGCGGCCAATTTGTGTTGTGAAAAGACAATCCGTTGGTAAACCCGTGAATTCATTACGAAAAAAAAATAATAATAATAATTTCAGGAAAGAAACTGACGCAGAATTATAGGTAATATGATTTGTTTTAAATATTATTTCACTCAATAAAATAACGTAAATGAAGTTTTAACAAAATAAAAAGGTCAAGCTTGACAATTTCTGAAGATAAAAATATTTAATTCTGTGGGGATTTGAACGCGGATAAGAAAATTATGAAGTTGATCACCCTACCGCATAAACAACGCTGGCATTTGGTGAAAACGGCTAATAATTTACTCTATAGCTGACATCTAGATTTTTTTTGTTTATTTGCAAGCGAATATTGAAATATCTATCACTTAATTACCTTGCAGCTTTCACTCTGAGCTGAGCGGTCGTAAAATTCGGATTTGTTGCAAAATTTCTTGAAAGCATCAATTTTTGGAAAATTATCCGACTGTGCTTTCAGAAAACCGCTTTCAGTCATTATTTGGTGTGTGTATTATAGCAAGAATACAATATCTCACCAGTTATGCTGATATGTTAAGATAAACTTCAACACAATTGCAAAGTAATTAGAACTCCCAGCAACTACGCCTTTGTTCACAATAATATCGTGTAGCTGGTTGTCACTATTCGATTCGACCAATAGCGTTGCGTTTTGCGAAGTTCAATTTCCCTTGTTTTTTTTAGCACTTTTGATTAATTAAAATCAGTAAATAAAAATCGAAGAAATAGGAAGGAAAAAAAAAAAAAAACGTTATAGCGGTAATACTACTATAATAAAGTTTCAAAATAAAAATACTAAACATAAATTTGAATTTCATGCAGATTCCCTATTTCCTTTCAACACATTTTGAAAACTAGATCCCTACCACCTCCATCCTCAGGCTTCAGTCCCAGATAATAACTGCCTTTCTCACCCATTAGTTGCTAGCATATATATACGTATATTATAAACTAAGGAATGATAGGGAAATATGACACAACACTTACCACACAAATGAAGGTGGCTGGCAATGATGAACACAAAAAAGAACAAACACAACAAATGCACAATATTTCGGAGTATAGCCTTATTCTTGCAAAAGTAAGACACCAGGTGGAGCCAGATGTGTACATGATGATGGCCATCTGGTGAATACATATATTATTTAATTTTTTATTTTTATTTTAAAGAACTGTTAAATATTTCATCTCTCTTATGTGTCCCATTTTTTTAGTTGATTAATTTTTTGCTGCAATTAATATTACAGCTGTTATTATTGTTGCTCACCTATCACCTTCAGTGGTCAAACCATCATAAATGTGGGTGTGTGGAATGTGGTTGTTTGTGCTAGCTCACATGTTTCCATTTTCTTGAAAAAGGTTATGGACTGAAATTTTGTATTTTTTCAGTTTTTGGTGTGCTTTTAGTTACTGATGCCCTTCTCCCTTCAGCTTTAATAAGTGGTGTGTATAGTTTATATTTCCTTTGTATGTAAATATTGCCTCATGAGATTTATTCCTATTTTGTTGTTGCTATATGCAATAAAAAGATATAAATATATTGTTGCAAGAAAACCATGGTGCTGAATACCAACATTAAATTTCCAACTAGAATGTGGATATGAACCATGACTTACCACACATGATGGCAATACAACATGAACACACAAGGTGGACAGAAAAACAAGAAACATAGCAAACTCAGGTCTGTCCCTTCTTCAGTAGTAGAACTGTATCTACAATATCCGGGTTGCTTGTAAGGAAAAGACCCAGGATTGACAAGGTATCTTTGTCACGCTGTATTAGCTCTTCAATAATCTGTTCAAGAGAATTATCTGTGAATGATTCTAGGAACATTTTGGTTATTAAACTATATCTTCCACCTGACCTGAATAGACATATGTCCCACTTAACTGATGATAGATTAAAATCACCACCCATGATCAGTATATGTCTCTGAAATTATTGAGTATTACTATAAGTGACTGTCTAAAATATTCCACATTAGCCAGTCCAGAATCCAGAGATCAATAAACTTACCCTATTATGAACTTTAAATTTCTGCCAATTTTTGCCTTCACCCATATCAACTCAACAAAATGTTCATTTTTAGTTACAACAGAGCAATTGACAGTTTTATTAACAGCCAAAAACACACCTCCACTCATTGAGATAGTTTTGCCTTTCTGAAAAATATTCAAATGAGGGGCAAATACTTTTTTAGATTCAACTTCTGGCATCAACAGCTTTCAATACCTAGTATTATATTGACATCATTAGTTGCAGTTGCAGCATGGAAATCGGGTACTTTTCCTCTAATACTCTGGCATTTTAGTACCATTATCCTTAGGTGCTTTATATCATTATTTCTGGAGTCTAAATTCACATTTTTCATATTTGTGATTTGAAGGGAAAGTATTTAGACCTGCAGTATTTGATTTATTGGCTCCATCTCTAGCAGGACAAAGATCTATGTTATTGACACATTTTCTTTGTTGAACCGAAGGATCAATGTGCCTCACAGTGTCCCGAAAAATAATTAATCTAGATGATTTCATATTTTTTCAGCCTCCTTGGTCACCATTCTTGTTGTGTAGTGGACACCCGACCTGTCAAATGCACCCCAGCAGGCAGCTATCATCAGTTGAAAGTCAATAAAGCCCCTGTGTTTTGTTAGGGTCGAAGCCGATATCGGGGTCGGTTATCGGCTTGTACACCTAAACTTGTAGTCTTCCAAAATGTTACCAAAAGTTCTATAACCATGAAAAACCTTGGAGAATGCTAACTGTAATGATGAAGACGGCTGCCACTTACAGATTAACCTCCTGTAAGAAAGGTACTAAAGTAGAAATGAAAGTCGAAGTCCGGATCACTGAAGTATATATTCTTAAAATTTTCACAGAATTTACATAAAGTCACAGTTAGCAATGGCAATCGGAGAAACCGAAGATCACAAGTCATGAAACAGAACAGACCGCACCACCCCTAATGAGATCGAAAGTTAAAGTTCACATCGATGAACCCATGTCGGAAAAGTTCAAATTTCTATGGTTGCCTATGCTGTTAGTAATGGCGTCAGTCAGCCATGCTGCCCAAATTCCGGTTTCCCATCAGCCACTGCGAGCCGGTCGCGCTGAAATCCGCGAAACCACGAGCTACGTGCTCTCTCGACAAGTTGTTGGAACAGACTGGGCAGAAACCCTGTCCGGACTTACTTTTATCAAAATGGCCTACTGACCTAAACAACAGTCTATCTAGAAACAAAAATTGTTAACTTAGAATTACCAGAAAATCACAAGATGAAGAGCGTAACGAGACAAGTGTAGTGATGTGGTTGGTTATGGTTTTAAAGTTTCCAGACCGATGTAAATGAATTTTGAAATTTGGTTAATCAGAAAGCACATTTGTTTAGAGTATTGCGATACGTCACATCTGAAATATGGATTTGCTAAAGTTTAAAATCTCAAGTTAATACTATTCTCAAAGTGTCCCCAGCTTCTGCTGAGTTCAGTGGTGTAAAAATCTTTTAAATCGGTGAAGGATATTAAAAGTTATAGAATTTCTAAAATCTGCCGACTTCCTAGTGGTGCAATAATATATTCACTTTTTGTTTAAAGTCGGTTGTGGCCTGAAACTATTTTTAAACCGTACCTTTATTTAATTTAAGTACTTTAGAAAAGTTTTTAGTTCGTGAAATATGATAATCAGAAAGAATCAAAATTACAAGTTGGTTCCTACGACGTCATCTGGAAACGGATTTTTATTTATTTATATCTTCTGTTTATTAGTTGATGGCTATTGGAAACTTAAATAATATTGGCTTGCCGGTTATTTAGCTTGATTAAATCTACTTTTAAACCTCTGAAATTAATTAGATGTGCTGGAATTAATTATTGAACTCCACCCATGAGGTGATGCTTTAAAAATCATATTTACTGCTTTAAATTAGTCTGGAACTGCGAGTTATGGATGAATTTAATATCAAATGTCGAAATTATAATTATTAAAGTGCTTTACAGTGGTCAATTTAGTGGAATATTAGTGCTGTGGTTGTTTAACCAAACCTGTTTATTTTACTTCAGAATTATTATGGATTACGCTCATTTAGGTAAGTTTATGGTTTATATTTTATTAGAAACTTCTTATTTATGGTTGTTATGAGTTGTTTATTTACTTTTCTGAACCTAAAGTGTTGTTATTTCGATTTCAACTATAGTATCATGTACTGAATGTTAACCTCAAACTTCGTTGGATTTTAACTGAATATTGAAAATAGAGAGTAAGGTAGCTTACAGTTTCTGCGACTAATTTTCTGCAAACCTAAATGATTGTAGGAAACTGCCTAAACGCTGCAATCAGCATGGCCAGTATGTGGTGATGACACATACCTGTCTATCTAGTCTACAGCTCCCAAATACATGAGCCACACTAGTAGTTCAATTGTAAAATAATGTTATTTTTCTATATATTGTGGCACAAATTTTTTAACTTGCAAATATATATATATATATATGTATATATATATTGAGATTTTAATCTGCTCTTCACATTTGGTTTTCTCTTACAATAATTTTGATTATTTTCAATTCAAAATATACATTTTTCTAGGGAGATGTTCTCTAATATGATAGTTGGAGCTCTAATGCTCAAATTCCGAAGAAATTTTATATGTTAATTACCATTTCTGATGTTTATGAATATTTTAATTTTGATTATCTTTCTTATCTTTAGTTTGAACTTTTTGTTCCAGTCTTATTTTGAAATAAATGTCTCTAAATGAGATCCATTCCTGTGACATTTCACAATGTATAATATATTAAAAATTTAAACTGCAATCATAATTTTCAAAATAAAAATCTAATTGGACATTATTTTGTATTTGACACTTAAAGGAATCTAAAGTAAATGATCATGACTATACTAATATGTGTAACCATCAGATTTAAAAGGAATTTCAGATTAAGCTTTTTTTGACTGGGCCAGTATAACATGAAATTTAATGAAAAGAAAAATCAGTTTATGGTTATAATCAGAAAGAAGGACAGAGTTTGGCAGGAGAATGGCTGAAGAGGGTGAACAGTTTTTTAGACCCGAGAAGTGTTGTAGAGGAAAGTATTTGGAACAATGGTGATTTAAGAGAAGGAGTGGGTAGGCAATAACAATTTTAATAAGTGTCAGAGAAGTGTGACACAGAAGTTTGCCACAGAGAAGTTAGAGAGTAATTTATTGTGCATACTATTTTCCCATTCTCCTGTACTGCTGCCCCAACCCTGGACAATGATGAAGCAGGGAGTTGGTAAGATCCATGACAATGAATGAAATGAAATGTCTAAAAAAGCAATTTGGTGGTTACAAGAATGGAAAAGGTAAGGAACAAAAAGATTAGATACACAATTGAAATGGAACATGCTGGAAATGATATAGACATGTAGGAACATTATGTAGCAGATAGTAACAAGGAAAATTCATTAAATGAAAATATGAGGTAAATAGCCTAAAGAAATACCAAGAGATAATTTATGTAGTTGCTCTGGCCTCATATTTGGGTGGATGTGAGTTTGAAAACCCATTTGTGCATCCAGATTTGGGTTTTCCATGGTTTCCCCCAATCACTCCAGGGTAATTCAATGATCCATTCCCAAAATAGGCCATGGCCAAATTCCTTCACATTCCTTGTACCCCATCCTTTCTCAACTCTAAGGACCTAGTAAGGCATAAAGCCATAATAAATTTTCTTTATTGAAATTATGAAAAGGCTGATTATAAAGGGCAATCCCCAGATTTTGATAATTACTTTTACAAAGTTATTTGTCACAGATGTGATTTGAGGTTGTTCCTTTCAGCTGATTATGATTAAACATTATAGAGAAGGAAATTACAACAAAATACATAAGTCAGATTGTATAAGACTGAAAAATAGTTGCCTCATTCATTTGCAATTTTTTATTTTATCAGCATAAGTACGAAAAATGCATTTTGGTCATATTGGAAATGTTTGATAGTATCATAATATGTATGGCTTTGATGCAATTCATTTACCTGTTTCATCCTTTTGAATAATGTTGGAAATGAATACATGATCATTTTTGCTGACCGAATATGGAAATTTGTTTTTATATGATGTGCCAATCTAATGTTCTATTCTTTTTTAATTTTGATCCATACATTTTAGACTCACACTTTTATTATCCAGCAGACCATTCATGTGCATTTTCAAAATATTGTATAACAGTAAACTGTTTCATCAATGTTTTTAATTATTTGCTATCAGCTGAGTCTATAAAATAATGATAAAAGCTCTCGAAAGGAGTTTAAAAAAGTAGAAAGAAAATGGAATAATAAATTGGTATGTATGTTATTAAGTGTATAGGATTTTCTTGTATGTTTGTTTGTTTTTTATATCAATATGTCCCAACATCTGTAACCAGGTATAGCAATGTAGTGCACACACTAAAATGATTTGAATTTCTACAGGATGCATTGCCAGCCTGGGAAGAATAGAAATGGCTCAATGGAAAGACATCTCCAAAGAATTTGAAACACCCAAGCGATTTAAATGTGATGGTTGTGGTAGAATGTATTGCCACAAACATTCGTTACAAATGCATAAAAAACATGAATGTGGAAAAGCACCGAAGTTTTACTGTCAGTTTTGTTCATATTGTTCAAAAATCAAAGGAAATTTTGTGCGACATGTAAAGAGAAAGCATTCATCATTTTTCAATGGTTCCTAAACTAACTGTTATAAATTGTGAAGATGTTATGCTATGCTTTATCAAAAACTAACATAATAGATAGATTGCTGAATGTACTATTATGCATCGGTATGAACTATGAAAATTCTTTGAAGTTGCGTAAAATTTAACAATAATTGAGCATTACCTGTATCTGTTTTCAACCAAGAATTTCTGGTTTCAAATAATTACAGAATACCACCAAAGTGGATAGACCATTTGGGTGAGAATTCCTGGAACTAACTTAAGCTTCAGAAACATCAAAATACAGTTAAGTAGCTCTCTTGTAGATATTTGAGTGTTGTACCTTTATTTCTGACTAAATGTTATTTCCATACTGTGCTTTGGCACCAAGTTTTCAAATTTGTATTAGACGATTCTTGTAAACATTTGTTCATGACTGCTTTAAATGTTTCTACCATTTCTTTGGGATAATTGTATTGTAATTTGACTGGGAAGTTATGAGGTAAATATTCTTAATCATGCTATCACATCATCATATGACTGAAACTCTTGATTGTGACACTTGATTGTGAATGCGAATTGGCTGCAAAATAGTTGACCAATTCAAATAATCTTTTAGATAATTTTCTTAATACATTATGACATAACCTTTTGTTAGCAAAAATGTTTGAATATGCTTCTGCTGTAGCTCTTTTCTAAAGAAGAATATTTTAAAGTACACTTATTTGTTAAACAAATAAGGCTAAGAAATAAAAGAAATGAAAATATTTGTTATGGATTGTGAGTATCTTATCCATCCACTGTAGAGAGAAGAATGGTCCCATCACCTATTGTGGAGTTATGCTATGACATGTACGACTTGGCTTGCTTTGACCTCATGCACTTTTCTTTTTGTTCTTTATGTTTCAAAAGAAGTCACTAAGACCTCCAGTTAGTGTTTAGTATAGTCAGATACCTGCAAATTTTACTGACCATTAAGTGTTAATTTCCTAGTGTAAGCTGTCATTTTTGCATAAAAAATTGGATACCATTCCTCTATTTCCCTAAGTTGTAGTGGAAAACTGACTAAAATCGTAATCACAATGTCCAGAAGAGTATGGTGACTCTTTGTGACCTGTCTTGGTCAACATAACTGGAAGAATATTGGGGGCAAGGAACAGCAACATATTTTACCATTGCCTTGTTAAGGCACTATTTAAGTATTTGCCTGCTTAAGGTGATATCAAGATACCATTGGGTGGCCATAGGGTGGAAAACTAAAAACTGGATGGCTAGACAGGGAATTGAAGCAGCCCCCCAAAGTTTAACTCTCACACTCTGGGATTGGCAGTAGGACAGGCTAAAGATTTTAATCCTGAACACTTGGTACCTTCCTTAAGTTCAGTATAGCAGTGCTGTAACACACACCTTCTTAGTAGCAGGAGACACCGTTGAAGAGAGGTGGCATCGATTCCTACATATACTCGGGGAAGGTATGAACTTGTATATACCGAAACGGACAATCAGGGAAGAGAACGATCCCCCATGGTACACACGGGAGGTTAAAAGGTTACTCAAGAAGCAAAGGAAGATACATGCACGATCAAAAAGGACGATACATCGGACTGATGTAGATAAGTTACAGGAGATAAGGGGACATGTTAAGAATGCGATGCGTAAGGCCTTTAATAACTTTCGTGAAAATTCTCTCTCTCAGAGCCTCACTGAAAACCCTAAGAAATTTTGGTCGTATGTAAAAAAAGTTAGTTGTAGTGGGAACAATAAGCCAGTTCTAATAAAAGACAGATGGGAAGTTGAAGACAGCCGCGATAAGGCTACCGTATTTAAGACCGAATTCAAAAATTCATTCACGCAAGAAAAAATGGAAAACATCCCCACTTTACCACATCATGTGGAATTAGAGATGGATCCGATAGAAATTGATAGCGTAGGTATTGTAAAGCAATTAAAACTCCTGAAGTGGGGTAAAGCGCCGGGACCCGATGGTATACCAGTAGGAGTATTTTCTGAATACGTGGAGGATATTGAACCATTTCTGTCAGATATATTCCGTAAATCACTAGAAGAGAGAAAAGTACCTTCTAGCTGGAAAATAGCCCAGGTAATTCCCATTTTTAAGAAAGGAGATCGGAGTGATCCTAGGAATTATTGACCCATATCTCTAACATCGGTCTGCAGCAGAATTCTGGAACATGTCATATGCTCGAACATAATGAAGTTTCTGGATGAGAATGAGTTACTTATACCATGTCAACACGGATTTCGGAAGAAGAGATCGTGTGAAACACAATTGGCCCTATTTTCCCACGACATTATGAAAGTTATTGATGCAGGTTCGCAAGTTGGTGCAGTTTTTTTTGATTTTCGGAAAGCTTTTGATTCTGTGCCGCACAACCGACTTTTAGCGAAGAGTCGAGCTTACGGTATTTCAGCTCAGATTTGCGAGTGGATACGTGATTTTCTAACTGGTCGATCACAGTATGTTGTTGTTGACGGGGAAGCCTCTTCTAAGATAAATATTACTTCGGGTGTTCCTCAAGGAAGTGTAATAGGTCCACTTCTTTTCATAATATTTATAAACGATCTAGGTGACAATGTCAAATGCTGGTTGCGATTGTTTGCCGACGATGTGGTTATCTATAGGGAAATAAGGTGCTCCGACGATTGCTTAGAAATTCAGCATGATTTGGATGCTATTTTTGATTGGTGCCGTAAATGGCAGCTTACACTTATTTGCAAAAAGTGCAAGGCAATGCGGATAAGTAACAAGAAGAATCAGTTTGTTCACCAGTACAAAATAAACACTTCAGCTGTTGACACGGTTGATTCCGTGAATTATCTGGGGGTGATAGTACAAAGCACCATGAAATGGGAAATGCACATAATGACCATCGTAGGCAAGGCTAATCCTAAATTACGATTCATAGGTCATATTTTGATGAATTGTAATGCTCAAACAAAGGTGATAGTGTATAAAACACTAGTGCGTCCGCATCTGGATTACTGTTGTGGGGTTTGGGATCCGTATCACAAGGTTCTGATTGACTCAGTTGAGAGGGCGCAGAGGAGAGCCGCTACATTCGTGACTTGTTGTTACAGCCCTTATGAAAGCATCACAGAATTGATACATAGATTGGGCTGGTATAGTTTGGAAGACAGACGATGTAGCTTGCGTTTGAATTTATTGGAGAATATGAGAAAAAATATTTTTTTTTTTGAGTGCAATGAAATACTTCTTCCGCCAACCTATTTAGGTCGCAATGACCGGAGGGATAAGATTAGAGAAATAAGATGCCGTACTGATACTTATATGTATTCCATCTTTCCTCACACTATTCAGGATTTGAATGGGCGGGTTTAGGATTGGTGCTTAGCACCCTCTGCCACAATGTTTGTGATTTGCAGAATATGAATGTAGATGGAGATGTAGATGTAGAAATCCAGAGTCACAGTAGTTACTAAGTACTTATTGATATGTTAATAAGATGTGAAATATGAAATCTGTAATATTAACTTAATCAGCTTCATATTATCACATCTCTTTTAATTGTGCAACTAATATTTGAAAATGCAGCATATGTAAGCTTCATATACATTTTACTTTCTTCACTGTCTGAGCTTATTAACAATTCACCAGGCCTGGTAGATGGGTGATGCATTTGTACATGGCATTTTTCATGACCTGTGTTTGATCTCCATTCCAACTGTGAGATTTTGATTTCTTGTTGCTTCTGAAAATCACTCCAAGGAAATACTGGAATGGTTCCTACAAAATATTGTGGCTCTATTCCTTCTCATTCTCACAATCCTCTAATAAACTCTATTTAGACTAGCCACAAAGCCCTATTAAGAGAATTAACAGTGCTTAAAAATAATAGTTCATATTGAGATAAATTTCACTTAACCTGAAAATAATTTTTCCATATTACTTATTTTTCTTCAGGAGAAAAATGTGCAGCATGTTAATATAAATTCCAGTTCACAGAGATCTTTCTCTTTCATCAAACATGGAATTATTTTAGTAGTAGAATAATTTTTTTATATAAATATTTGTTTGTGCTGTAACTAATGATGTTCAAACGAAAATTCGGTTAAGGAACCACTATATCTGTATTGCACAATATTGCAAGACTTTAGTGACTACAAAAAGAACTTATTCTGCCTGTTAACAGTAGAACAAAATATGGTGTTAACCAATCAAAAAGCCTGCAAGATAAGCAGTTAAGGCTTGGACTTGGCATTCTGGAAGATGTGGGTTTGATTCTTGGTCCACCCATCAACATATTGGTTTTCCATGGTTGCAAGTTAGGTTTCTTCAAAAGGCCAATGTACAATTCCTTACATGACCTTGTGGCTCTAGTGACCTGAACATCAAAGATGTATTTTTTCTAACAAAAAGAGTAGAAATGAAACATAACTAATAAAAGACGACTGTATAAAAAAATGAATGAAAGAAGGAAATAAAAGCATGTTAACATATTAATATAAAAAATAATTAAAATAAAGTTAATTTTTCATGTCTCTTAGCAAGCAATATAAAGGTAATTTACTCCAACTTGAAGCCAGAAGTAAGTGTAATACCTGCCAAGTTTAAATAAATTATAGTCACAGAGAGAGATCCTGGCAAAGTGAAGAAGCATGTTATTTGTCAGCAATTGCCTTATGCATTTGTTTGCCCTCCCTTTGCTCATTTTATAATTAAAAACAAGTCATTGCCATGAGAGAGCCCAATCACCTATAGAAAACTGTCAGTCACCTACTGCATCACCAACATATTTATTGAATTAAATCTGTCTTACCAACAATTTCCTTGTCCAATTTGGTCCTTCAGGTAACATGGTGGACCCTATTACATTACATTTCCTGTTTAAGTTTCTAACATCCTTAAAGCTATAGAGAAAACTGAGTTATCTTGTAGATCACTAATTCTCAAAAGGTATTCATTTTTCATGCTCTTATGATCTGAAGCATCTCAATATTTAAAATTTCCATGGATTCTAGGAAAAATAATTTTAAAAATTGAATTACATTCATCTGTTACTATATAGCCAATTTTCAGTTTCAAGTATGTTTTTTTGTGATTATAGTTACATACAAAAAAAAATTTCTTTGGCTTTATTAATTAAGAAATTTTATTTAAATTTTCAGTACTATACTTTCAGAAATGGTATCCATGTTTTTTCTTTTTTTTTATCAGAATTTATAGGTATTATTGTTCTGTGATAATTGTTTTTGTCGGATGGCCATTGTCTATTGTCTTTACTTGGCTAAATTAGTCTCTTCATGTTTACTAAGACTGTGACATATTTCTTCTTTTACCACACTGTTATTCTTGTGTACTTGTCTGACACCTAAATAAATTGTTTGTGAGCTTCAGTGGGAATGGAGAATCTTACGGGTTTTACACTAGTCGAATAAAATACTGAAGTCGCTATACTTGATGTTTATTGCAACATTTTAGTAATTATGTCACAAGAAAAATACATCTGTGAACTTCGCGCGATGTAATGTCAGCGAAGCCAGGGTTATGTTGTAGCAGTTATTCTATGACACGTAGATGAATGAGAATTTGATGGGTACTAGCGGTTTGATCGGTAGTCGATCTGAGGCAGAACTTGCCTCTTTCACAGATCAGATACGAATGGGACAAGTTACAAGTTGTTTGCTCTAAGGTGAACTTATGCTATCCGTGCAATTATGCCACACACGATATATTTCTGCTGAGCAGGCAGCAGCGGCTTCTGATAGTTGAAGCCAGTGTTTTATTGCATGTATGCCAATGGCTCAGACTTGGTGAAGTAAAATACAAGAATCTAAAAGAATTAAAATATGTTCATTATAATTCCTCTCACAGCTTGAAGAGCCGTGTACTTCCTGGGACATGCTTTTGGGATTTCAAATTTGTGATAATCTCTAAACTAGCAGTTTTCTCGACATTATGCATGCTTATAAAATCATAAATCAAAACATGAAATGCAAAAGATCATTAAACTCATAATTAAATCATTGCCTAATTGACTATAATCTATTCCAACTGGTTTGTTTTTAGAATAATCAGTTGGTTATGCTTTGCTCGTGAATCTACAGAAAGTGTGTAAGAAAAGTGTGCATAAACAATTTCTCTGTAAACAACTGGATCATTGCAATTAAAGTATTGAATTATTTCCATTAACAATGTTGGCTCACTATATTTTGACTGTGCTAGTAGGCAATTCTAAACAATTGATATCATACAAGAGAATGAATTAAAAATGTAACTCCACTATAATACTATTACTACTAATACTAATACTACACGATTATCTTTGAAACATAACTATTCTCCTATTAAATTATTGAATCCCTATTACAAAAAAAAAAAGATGTTTTAGTTAAATCAGCACATATCAAACTTCTTCAATTAACTATGAATTCTCTGAAACAATGATTAGTTACTGTCCCATGAACGCTAGGGTTCATAAAATCTTTCTGATATTTAACCGTTATAAAATTATAGCATCTAAATTAGTCATTATATCTATTCCCCAAATATTTCTCTTTGAACTACATACTTCATATAAAATGATAATGTGAGTAATGTGAAATGAATGATTCTATAAGTCTCTATAAATATCTCTTTCAAGAAATATTTGCTTTTCATCTTTTGTTTTTTTTCTGTTCATTAAGGATTATTGCACTATTGTAATGGTTAGTAAGGATATAAACTTGAATAGCATGGTACTCAGTCCTTGAGTTTTATTCCATTCTGTAAGGCTCACACTCAGGCATATGGCCGGAAGGTCTCCATTATCATGCTGTGTAAGCAAGTATCTTGTTACTTCCAGCAGCCTACATCGACCCGCTGCTTACTCTGAAACTTTGTGAACAGCAGTAAAATCCACAAAGTAACTGAGCCATGGCATGCTTGATGACACCATGTGACTAGTTCTTTGTGGGAAGTACAAATATATTAAATTTTTAGTATAATTCTAATGACAAAGATTACAAATACAGAAAGTTTTAATCACTTTCCATTTAATTATTTTTTGAAGTGTTGTTCAATGCACAAAATAAACTTAAAATGATTATGGATACAGTTATAATTTTATTGTTAGCTTGAATTCTGTGATCTCATATTATAATGGCTACATTTCTGAAATGTTTGAGCCATTGAGTCAGGGTTCTTGCTGCTTAACCCATATGAAAGTGTGTTAGCTTTCATCTCCGAATTTACTGTCTGCTGTACTGGTTTGGACTGTTGTATTTTGTTATATACTGGTTTGGTTGTATGCACAATATTTTTTAGGAATCCCCTGGTATAACTGATTATATTTTTATGAACAACAGTGGTTCTATCTGGTAGTGGAATTCTTACTGTTACACGTAATAAAAGTTCTTTAACTTCGTACAGCCAGAGCCATTTAGTAGTCAATTTTTTTGACCAGTTTTTTCTCATGAATGGTTTACTGAGCATGTTATAACCTCCCACATTAATATTTTGTGGTTTAGTGGTCTTAGTGGTAAAGTTGGCCTGTGATAAAAATGCACGTTAGTTATTACGACGTACCTCAGCCCATAATTTTTTAAGCTTAAAAGCAAGGTTTCTTACATTTGGATTATCAATGTTTTTTGGAAACTTGGAACATTTGGAAACATGATCTCATTTCTCTACTATAGAGCACTTCAAAAGGTGTTTTTCAAGTACTGGTGTGAATTTTTGAGTTGTAAAATGATACTAAATAGGGTAAAAGTGATTGGCATTTATCATAGGATTTGTTTACATAGTAACTAAGCATTTTACCAATGGTTTTGTGTATTATCTCTGTTCTGACATTCCCAGTGGGGTGGTAGTTGCTCGTCCTCAATTTTTCAATACCTGATAGTTTGCAAACTTGTGTAAACAATTAAGACATAAATGATGATCCTCTGTCCTTAATTATTGATTCTGGAATTCCATAAAGTAAAATCCAATCAACTACAATGGCTTTAGCTATTGATTCAGTGGTCTGATCAGAAAAAGGGACCATTACCATATATGCATCAGAACTTGTGAGTATATAACTGCCGCCTTCTCGACTGCGCCTAAACGGGCCCATTACGTCAAGACCGATACTTTGGAAATGTTCGGTTGTTTCAGGTAGTGACTACAAAGGTTTCCTATGTCTTCTTTCCTGTGTTGCCACCAATATTCGATCTCTATTTGCTGGTTAGTTGTTCTGAAACCACAGTGACCTGATAAGATTGAGTCATGATACAATTTCATAATAGGTTCTCTCAGTGATTTTGGTACTGCCACCCTATCACCACGCATGGTAACATGATATAAAATATCATTGCAAAACGCAAACCATTTCTGCTTTCTCCATTTGCTTCCTTGTCTTTCACCTGTTGAATAGATAACTCAGTTAATGAGGGTGATTCTTCACTGTTAACTGCTCTGATTTTTCTGCTGAAGCTGTTGGGATTTTTTTGCAAAACTCCTGGTTTATGAACTATGTCATATTCATACTCTGAAAGTTGTAGGGTCCATTGCATTAACCTGGTAGATGGATCTTTGAGATTAAGCATCCATTTCAACGCTGAATGATATGTTAGGATCGTGATTTTTCTCCTGTAAAGATAACAATGGAACTGTTTGATACTCCAAATAAGATATAATAGTTCTTTTTTGGTGGTTGTATAATTGATTTCTGGTTTGGTTAATTGACGAGATGTGAATGCTACTGGTTTTTCTTAACCGTCTATGATTTGATATAGCACAGAACCAAGGGTAAAATTTGACGTGACCATGGCAAGGACAAAAGGTTTACTGAAATCATGAAATATTAGCATTGGATAACTGGTAATGGCCTTTTTCAAAATATTCATGGCTTCCTCACACTCATTCATCCATTCAAATTTGACTCCTTTTCTTAACAGTTTCGTTAATAGTTTGGCCTTAAGGGCATAATCTTGGAAAAATTTTCTATAGTAATTTACAAGCCCTAAGAAAGACTGCAATTCTTTCACACAGGTGGGTTTTGGAAATTTGTTTATTGGCCTTGGATGTGGTTTAACCCCATCTTTGGTGATGTGAAAACCTAAATGTTCTAATTCCGACACTGCAAAATTGCACTTTTCCAGTGATAAGGTTAAATGGGCTTGTTTCAAAACATTTAAATACAGATCTCAGCCTTTGGATATGCTCTTCCATGTTTTTTTGAAAATATTATTATCTCATCTAAATATACATGATTTTAGTCCTCGTAAAACTCCATCTAAGAGACTCAAAGAATTCGGAACCGTTTTTTAAATTGAAAGGTAAATGGAAAAACTAAAAATGGCCATTAGGGACATTAAAGTCTGTTTTTGGAATGTCATCTTCAAGTACTTTTACTTGGTGATAACCACTGCATGTAAGGATTTGGGAGAGACTATGATGGCGTTTTCCAACCAAATGTCAACCTCTCCTTCACGTGGTGCACCCTGTTTGCACATACGAGACTCTGGCAACTAAATGATTCCCAGTATTAGAAGTCACCCACTGCTTGCCAACGGTCTCCGAAAGTAGGGCAGAAGAGCAGGCAGTGGTCCAGGGCACCCTCTTGCTCTTGGGGTTGGAAACGGCCCCTAAAGGTGGATGAACCAGAAATGATCAACGGTATGTGGATGCAGAAGGCATTAAAGACCCAGAGGGTATTCCGACGACATGTAATCCTCTCAAATTACATATATCATGATGGCTTCTTCCTGGGTAAAATATTCTGTATGTAAAATGGTCCCCCAATTGGATCTCCGGGTGGAGACTGCTCAGGCAAGAGTCATCAGAATAGATAGAAACATTCTACGAGTCGGAGTGTGGATTGTTAGAAGTCTGAATAGGGCAGGTAGAATAGAAAACTTAAAAAAGGAACATGTTAAGTTAGATGTTGTTGGGAATAGCGAGATTAAATGGAAGGACGCACAGGATTTCTGGTCTGGGGATCACAGGATAATCAGCACACAATCTGTCACTGGTGTAGGATTTGTAATGTATAAGAGAGTAGGGATATGGGTGAGTTTTTATGAACAGTTTAGTGACAGGATTATTTTGATGATGTTAGAAACTAAGCCCACCCCAACCACGTTAGTACAAGTGTCTATGCCAACGTCACAGGAAGATGATGAAGAAACAGAAAAAATATACACAGAAATTGAAGAATTAATCCAATATGTGAAGGGAGAGGAAAATCAAATAATCATGGATGATTGGAATGCGATAGTGGGAGAATAGTGGGGAATACTGTAGGAAGTTTTGGTCTAGGAGAAAGAAATGAGTGAGGAAGCAGGTTGTTAGAATTTTGTGAAGGATGTAAGCTAGTAGTGACAAACACACTCTTTAAGAACCACACAAGAAGGATATACACCTGGAAACATCCTGGGGATACAGGTAGATATCAGCTAGATTATATCATGGTCAAACAGAGATTAGGAATCAAATTCTAGCCAGTAAAGCATACCCACCAGCAGACATAGACTCTGACCATAATTTGGTAGTAATGGAGTGCAGGCTGAAATTCAAGAGAATAAGGAACAGACTGGATGTGAATATACTGAAACAATCTAGTATGAGAGAAAATTTTGCAGAAATGGTAGACTTAGTTCTAAGAGATAACTGTGAAAAGAGCTCAACTGAGGACAAATGGATTGCATTAAAGACTCAAATAATGAAAGCTGATAAAGAAACATTAGACTATAGGGAGTTGCCAGAAAGCCTTGGATCACAGAAGAAATTTTGGAACTGATGGATCAGAGGAGAAGGTACAGAAATGCTCAGGATGATGCAGGAAGAGAGCAATACAGGCAATTTAGAAATTAAATAAACAGAAATTGCAAAAAATAAAAAAAAATGACTTCATCAAAAGTGTGAAGAATTAGAAAAGGAAATGGTCACAGGTAAAGTAGATGTTGCTTATAGGAATATCAAACAGAATTTTGGAGAGAAAAGAGGTGTGAACATTAAAGCCGCCGATGGGAAACCTCTTTTAAGCTCAGACGATAGAGCTAACCGATGGAAAGAATACATTGAGAAACTGTATGATGGGGACAACTTGAACAATAGCGTAATAGAAAAGGAAGGCAATATCAACATTGATGACTTAGGAGATCCTGTTTTGAGGATAGAATTTAATAAAGCTCTGAATGACTTGAAAATAAACAAGGCAGTTGGAATTGATGAGATCCCTGCAAAACTGCTTAAATCCCTAGGAGAAGAAGGAATAGAAAAATTATTCAAGCTGAAATCAAAAAGTTATGAAACAGGAGAAATTGCAACTGATTTTAATAAAAATATCATTTTCACACTTCCGAAGAAAGCACAAGCCGACAAATGTGAGAATTATCGCACCATTAGTCTAACATCACATGCTTCAAAATAACTGACCAGAATAATATATAGTAGAAAACATATTAAGTGAAGATCAGTTTGGGTTTATGAAAAATCGTGGTACTAGGGAAGCAATTCTGGCTTTAATTTTAATACTTGAAGGGCGGATCAAGAAAAATAAAGATACTTTTATGGCATTTGTTGATTTAGAAAAAGCTTTTGATAATGTTAGGTGGGACAAGATGTTCAAAATTTTAAAGAAGTCAGGACTAAAGTATTGAGATAGAAGAATACTTTATAAACTATATGAGAATGAAGTGGTTGTAATAAAAGTAGAAAATCATGAGAGACAAACATCGGTTAAAAAGGGTGTGAGACAAGCTTGTAATCTATCCCCGTTAATATTCAACTTGTATGTAGAGGAAGCAATAAAGAAAGTAAAAGAAAGATTTGAATGTGGCATAAGAGTTCATGGAGAAAAAATCAGTATGTTACGTTTTGATGATGGCATTGTCTTGTTAGCAGAGAGGACTGAGGGTATTGAGAAATTACTGAATGGTATGAACAAAATACTGAAGTAAGATTTTGGGCTGAATATAAATCAAAGCAAGACAAAAGTGATGAAATGTAGCCGAAATGATACAAATACTAGCAAATTAAATATAAAAATAGGATCAAATGCAATTGGAGAAGTAAGTTAATTCTGTTATTTGAGAAACAAAATTACAACCGATGACTGAAGCGGGAATGATGTTAAAAGCAGAATAACACTAGCAAACGGAGCCATCATGAAAAAGAGAAATCTTGTTTCAAATATTAATCTAGGAATTAGAAAAAACTTTTTAAAACTCTATGTGTTGAGGACAGCACTTAACGGTAGCAAAACATGGACTTTAGGAATACCGGAAAGAAGGAAAATTGAAGCATTTGAAATGTGGTGCTATAGAAGAATGCTGAAAATTAAGTGGACAGACAAAGTAATAAATGAACGAGTGATGGGTGAGGAAAGAAGTTTGTGGAAGAAGCTTACAGAAAGAAGAGACAGGCTGGTAGGTCATATTTTGAGACATTCTGGATTGATTAATTTGGTGGTGGAGGGAATGGTCGACGGTAAGAACCGTAGAGGAAGACAGAGATTAGAATAAACGAAGCAGGTAATTGAGGACATGGGTTGTAAGGGATATGTAGACATGAAGCGGTTAGCACAAGATAGGAAAGGATGGAGGATTGCATCAAGCCAGTCAAAAGAAAGATGATAGGAGAAAAAAAAACCATTGCATAAATCTAAGTTCGAAAAATATAATCTACAGTTTCTTCAATTGAAGGTAAAGGGTGCACATCCCTAAATGTTACTGAACTTAAAGCTCTATAATCAACACAAAACCTGAATTTAGTCTCTTCATTTTGACTCTTTTTTTTTTTTTTTTTTAGGCAGGAGCACAACTGATGAGGCCCAGGTACTAGAACTACTAGAACTAGTCCTAATAATTCTGTCTTTTAGTTGTTGGTCAATGAATTCATCTACAAGTTGCCCTCTGATAAAATGGAATCCTATATGTTTTCTTATAAATGGGCATCGCCTGTTAGGATCCTATGTTTCACTAAATCTGTAGCAAGCAATTTACTGTTTGCTATAAATAATTCCCGAAATTCATTTAACGAACTTTCAATTTCCTCCCTTTCTTTAGGTGGCAAATGTTTAATCTTATCTTCAAAAACAACATCTTCTTCCATTTAAACAGTATACATTTTTTTTTCCCGTCAACACTTCATTATTATTATCATTGAAATTACAGAAAATACTACTTGCTAATTCCTTTTCTCTTAAAATTCCTAGTTTTGCAATTTTATGTCCGCGGGGGTATCACAACATCACTTTCTCCAAAATAGTCAACCGACATAGGTATATATTTTATTCCATAAATTACTCGCACTTGCTTCTTTTCACGTAACACTGATTAGAATCTAACCAACTTGATTCTTCTGGAAATTCCACTAAAACTACTGAATTTTCATCTCACTCTATGTCATCTTTAATGGGTAAGTTCATAATTTTCGCTGAAGCTTTTGAAATGGTTTCCACGTTACTTAGACTGACAATAGATTTATATGACCATGTAGTTGGTAAATGTCGGTTCATGATTCCTTCACTTATGCAAAGAAATTTTTTTTGAATCTGGGAATGACAAAGGTGGGTCTACACTCTTGCATTTCCTCAAAACAATTGTACATTTCATCACATCAAGTATTGCATTATATTTATTTAGAAAATCCATCCGTAAAATTCCACTATATCTTGGGTTCAGTTTAGAAACAACACACAATCATCTATAGTTATATTCACATCTTTCATCCCAAAAATATCAATATTTGTATTTTTATCTAATCCCATAATTCTGCAATCAGACTGTTTTTAATCATCTATACCACAAATATTTTTAGATAATAATGTAACTTCAGATCCCTTATCAGTAAGTAGCTTACATTGTTTTCCCTCAATATTTATTGTTACAATGAAATCTGCCACTTTAGGGTTACTCTGAGAAATAGTTGCAGGTACCGTTTTAATTTGGGGCATGTCAACATGGTCTTGCAACCCCCTTATTCGTTTATCTTATTCTGTGAATTATTGCTTCCACGCTGCCCCCCATTTGATCCATTGAAACCTCTGTAATGTTTTGTACCATAATTCCTTTCATTATTTCCTTGGAAACCTTGATTATTTCCCCTAAATGATCTATCAATCTTAATTTTATAATTATCTTTATTATTATCTTTACTGTCATCTTTATCATTATCTGCAGATAATCAGTCTTTACTATTTCTCCTAAATTCCCTCGTATAATAAGCTTTTCCATCTATCCCTTGAAATCTACTATCATCACTTCGTTGCAATCTTTCATTATTGCTGCCTTGAAATTTACCATCATAGTCAGAATGAAATCTTGCACTATTTCCTCCATAACAAACACTATTAGTACCAAGAAATTCACGAAATTCATTATTTCGACGACATATGACGTCTACATTAGAATTACAACATGCATTGTTAGTTCTGTGTTTACAACATGCAATATTAGTAAATTTCCACCAACAATTTTCAGATGCGTGACCTGTTTTTTTTTAAAAATTCCACATTTTACTTATTTTTTTTTGTATGAAAGACTCATTTTCAAGTCTCTCTTTTTGGTCATTTCTAGTCATATTCATCACTTGTTTGAAAGTTTGGCCATGCTCTAAACTCTCTGAAAATGTTTTTGGTTTCTGAAGACTGTGTTTTCAATATCCCCTTAAAAATGCGCCTAATGCCCGCATGTCAGCCTCATAACATTTCACTACATTTCGCCCGCATTTTCCCCCCAGCACATATGTATTATAATTAATCATTTTAATCCTATCTGCGAGCTTATCAAGTTCTTCCCCTGGCTTTCTCTTAATATTTCTTAGCTGCTCGCGATAGAATCTGGCTAAATGTTTTGTGGAAAAAACGCTTTTTTAAGTTCACCGTTGGCAGGGATCTTATAAATTTTGTAATGCAGTGACAAAATTTATTCTCAGAACCTCTAGTTAGGTTAAATAGTATTGCATATCATTTTTATAGTCAGTTTCTATGTTAATTCAAGCGAGGAAAAGAGATTTTTACAGTTTTTAGATAGTATTTTGTGTTGCATCAGCTTTGAGCATTCACTTGGAGTATAACTTTAAAAAGTTCTGAAATTTTAATTAGTTAGATTCTGTTTTTTAGATTATGAATTTTATTTCCTCATTTTGATAATAATGAATATGTTTTGCTTGATAGCAAATGAAAGAACAACCCTTTGGGAGTAAAATAAAATTCATTTAAGTTTAGTAACTATAAATTTACAAAAGTTATTAACAAGTCTTGGTAATTACATCAAAATTATTTTTTACTACAATACTAATAGAATTATATAATTTTTTATAATAGTTAAATTTGACATTTGTCACAATGTCTACCGGTTCGTCAAATTCAAGAAGATAGGAACATTTTTTTTAACTTTCAAGGTCGGAGGGCTGATTCAAGCCTTTCAGGCGTGAGATTGATATTGGATCAGCTTTCCAGAAGTTTCTCACTTGAACGAGGAAGTGACCCACTTGCCCACAGTTCATGTGTGTGCAGATAGCTGCCTAGAACCCTTCCCTTGCCCCCAGTGTTCAAGAGACTGTGAGCACGACAGGATGTAGACTTGTGCAGTAGTAGTCGAGCAGTCTTTCAGAAACCATGGACGCAACAACATATAGCTCAGTAGGCTAGCAAGTTCATATCAAGCTCTACTGTGCAAGCATTTATTTTGGCACAATGTAGGTTCATGTATTTAAGTTTTATTACAATGTAGAAGTGAAGTAGTATTATGCAATGTGGGGCCTCGGTATCACATAGTGCTGGTAATTCACAAACGAGTTGAATAGTAGAAGCATCTGATGAACTTTTGCATACAAGTGTTTATTAATTGTACTTGGAACTTTGGGGTGTGGTCTGGCTCGAACTGGTTAATCGGACTTGCAAGTATATCGTCAGTGAATTTGTCTAATACCTGTTCATTTAATGTCTTTGCAAGATCTTTCAAGAATATAATGATTTTAACCAACAACTTGTGAACGTTATTTGCAAATATCTTTTCTTAGTTTGGGATTATTTAAACTAAGTGGCAACCTTTTGAATATAGCAAAGCCAGAGCTGAACATTATCCAAGTTAATCATGATCAAAGCTGGGACTGAACATTATTGTCAACCCCTATCAACATTTTGGCCCTTACACTGCACAACAACTCAAATGTTTCGACTTTTTTGCAATCATCATCGTAGATCACAAATTTCAAAGCTCATCAGTTAATTTTGTTATTAAAAGAGTACTTTCTCACTACTACGTAATTCTCCTAATTTGGAAAGATCAAGTTTGATAAGGAACTCATTTATTGATTCATTAGGGCTTTCCCTTGAGAAGAAACTGAACTCATCATCACTGCATTATAGGCTATGTTATTAGAAGCTTGAGAATTGTTAATTGGTTGTGTAGGTAGCGCCATCTGGCCTCTGGCGCCACTATTTTACGCATTAATGAATCTATCACATCTTGCAAATTCCCTTCTCACCCCTCTTGATTAGTGGCAAGCTGCCAGCAAGTTTACCTTTTTTAAAAACTGCGACAAACTGCCAAACTGCAATGAGTTGTTATGTTGTCCTGCTACCATGCCCTGCCACACTGGACGCCACACTGTGGGTGTTATCAGCTGAACTGGAATTTTACTGATGATAAGATACTCGCTTGCCTCTGCTTGGCTGCGCCATGGACTGCTGCTTGCTGGTCGAACACGTAGCAAGTCTTGTAGATCGATGATCGATTTCCGTGCCAATATCTCGTTACCAAGCTATTGTGTGGTTCAACAAGTCTCACTTATGTCGCCAAAATTTGTGACGATTGTTTTTGTCTAAATTAGTCTCTTCATGTTTAGACTAAGACTTGTAGCATATTTATTCTTCTGCACACTGTTAGTCTTCTGTACTTGTCTAACACCTAATTAAATTGTTTTTGGGCTTCAGTGGGAATGGAGAATAATATGGGTTTTACACTGGTCGAATAAAATACTGAAGTTGCTATACTTGATGTTGCAACATTTTAGTAATTCTGTCACAAGAAAAATACATCTGCCAACTTCACGTGATTAATGTCAGCAAAGCTAGTTTTATGTTGTAGCAATTATTCTATGACACGTAGATGAACGAGAATTTGACAAGTACTAGCGGCTCGATTGGTAGTCGATCCGACACAGAACTTGCCAATTTCACAGATCAGATACAAATAGGAAAAGTTACAAGTTGTTTACTCTAAGGTGAACTTAGGCTGTGCGTGCAATTCTGCCATGTGACGTAATTCCTCTGAGCGGGATGGCAGCGACTTCCGTTAGTTGAAGCCAACGTTTTATTGCACATATGCCATTGGCTCAGACTTGGTGAAGTGAAATACAAGAATATAAGAGAATTAAAATATTTCCATTACAGTTCTTAATTAATGCCAATAAGTTTTTGATGTACACATCGGATTTTTAAGCAACTT